>JAAGNO010002963.1:0-10543 GCA_033439905.1 Ceryle rudis | reverse complement strand
TTTTCCCCAGTTCTTAGGCCCCTCTCTGCTTCCCCAGGACTTTACAAAGATTATGGAGAATTTAATGAAACAATTACTTCTCCACTTTCCTCAGCACTTGTGGGTGCATCCCATTAGGGCCCATAGATTTGTGGATGTTCAGTTTGCTTAACTGATCTCTAACCCAATAGTCCTCAACTGGGGCAAAATCTTCCTTTCTCCTGGCTTCCTCTGTGAAGGCTGGTCTTATCAGTAAAGACCAAGGCAAACATGGCATTCAGTAACTCTGCTTTATCTGTATCCTTAGTCACCAGGGCACCTACTTCATTCAGAAGTGGGCCCACATTTCCTCTAGTCTTCTTTTTGTCTCCAATGCACTTGAAAAAGCCTTTCTTGTTGTCCTTGACCTCACTTGACAGGTTTAGTTCTAAGGAGGCCTTAGCTTTCCTTATCACATCGCTACATCCTCTGACAGCATTCTTATATTCCTCCCAAGTGGTCAGCCCCTTCTTGCATGTACTATATACTTCCTTCTTCCACTGAAGTTTATTCATTAGCTCCCTGCTCATCCATAATAAAAGAGTCCAACCAAAATCATATAGGCCAAGTTTAATTTTCAAGTTGACTCTGAAATCCAAGTGAAAGCTTTGCCTTCTCGACCTCATGAACTGTATTCTTTTGTACCAAAACCGTGATAAGTGTATTTGATGGGAGCAACAGGTATCAGGAACAAAAGATAAAAAATCTTTAAATATATTATTTTATGGCTAGTTTGCCCTTTGATAATTTCTCCAAGAATCCTCATCTAAATTTTAGTTTATTTCATGCAGTTCGCAATTAAGTGGATTGTTAACAGAAGATTTGTTTTTAAAAAAATCTTAGGCAGAATGCGAAGGCCACTGCATAAAGGAACATCAAATCCAATTTCTTACTGACAGTAGTTAAACATTAAGCAACATCCTACAATGGTATTTAGATCAATACAACTCAAGAACCTAAAATTGCCTGAATTGGATGGAGACCAGCTAAATACTCAGACACCCTCTCTCCCCTTGGCACAAGAATGTTGTTCTTAAGATCCTTCTTAAATTTCAGTGTTAGAAGGCACACAAAGAAGATTCATTTCCCACAGACTATCAGCAACAATCTGTGGGTGCCACTGAATATCTCCTACTTTTCCTACTCAGTGGGAGAGGGCTTCTGTTTGACTGTATAAACTGTGTTTCCTATTTATCTGGTTGTAACCTCTCTGGAGCTGCAGATACAACTAGTTCTCACAGCACCCAGGTCAGCCTCAGGATGTTAGGAAACTTTCAGAACTATGAAGAGATGCAGCCTCAGCGTGTGTTTTGAGTATAAAAAGAATGACATTAGTTTTCTGCTGAGAAGAAAAATGTGCTTGTCTTCTTTTTGGCAGCAACTCAGGGACTTGTCTACTGAAGGGAACAAACATGAGGGACAGGCTTTTACATGTTTGTTGATGCCATGTAAATCTGACTGAATTTGCAGTATTCCTGAGAGCTGTGAAATTGAAGATTCTCACTCTGTAAACTTCCTGAGTGGAATCTGTTACTAAATTACATTCATAAAACATATGCTTTTAATTGCCATAGCTTTAAATCATCCTTTGTTGTTGACTCAAACATAAATACATTGACAACTCAGAGATACTAAATCTGCTGAAATATCTTATACATAAATCTGCATTCATCTTCCAACCAATTTTTTCAACAATTCTGAAGTTGTAAGGAATATCTTAGAAAAAGAGAAACCATCTGAAAAACACATTAATGAAAGACTTCAAAACATTTTCCAAAAAGGGAGGTTGTGATATAAAAAGTCAGCAGGGAACAGCAACACTTGCATCTCCATTTGTTTATTCTTTCCCAAAGCTCACTTGATTTAGATGCAGCATCCATGCTTATGATCCTTTTTGCTCATTCACTTGCTCATTCACTACCAACAACGGGCAGATTCTCCAAAACTGAATATGTGGGACAAGTGCTGAAATTACTATTGCATGCATTCACTTAGCTGGAAATATATGCATATGTGCAATACAAAATTTAATGATGATTCTAAATACACCAACACCTGCCTCCTACCATACAGTACTTGATGGCTCACATACTGCAATCCTTGTGTTTCCTAAAGCACTTTTTATAAATACTTTTTAATCACAAAATAAAATTGAGCAATAATCACTTGAGCATCTGACGTAGTTGGCCTTGTTTTGCTGTCATTGATTTGACATAAGTGTTCCTGTTTTATTCGAATGTGACACTAGTTGGAGACCAATTATGTTTCATGGCTTTCTATTTTCTTTTCAAAACTACAAGTGTCTTATAATAAAGTAACTTGCTTTATATGACATGAAATATATGCACAATATACAGCACTTCAAACAAGAATTATTAAAGTATATGTTAATTTATGAGTCTAAATTTACATCAGTTCCATTATCATGTATCATATTCCATCCAGACAAGACTTTTTAAGGAATCTTGATTAAAATATGGTGTTTGCCTGTCCTATCATCTTAATTTTCTACTCAGTGTAACTAATATGAAAAATATTTATGATGATATACATATCCTGCAATATTAATTTGCCATGAGAAGCATTTGGCAAATACCTACCTAGGACCATGAAATCATAGAAACATAGAATGCTTTGCATTGGAGGAGACCTTTAAAGGTCCTCTAGTTCAAGCCCCCCTACAGTAAGCAGAGACATCTTCAACCAGATCAGGTTGCTCAAAGTCCTGTCCAATCTGACCTTGAATGTTTCCAGTGATGGGGCATTGACCACCCCTCTGGGCAACTTGTTCCAGTGTTTCCTCATTGTACAAAATTATTTGCTTATATCTGGTCTAAATCTACCCTCCTTTAGTTTAAAACCACTGTGCCTTTTCTTGTTGCTATAAGCTCTACTGAAAACTTTATCCCCATGTTTTTTATAAGCCCTTTTGAAATATTGAAAGGCCACAATAACATCTTCCAGAGACTTCTCTTCTCTGGGATGAACAACACCAACTGTCTCAGCCTGACTTCACAGGAGAGGTGTTCCAGCCCCCTGATCATCTTTGTGGCCCTCCTCTGGACCCATTCCAACCAGTTCATTTCTTTCCTGTACTGAGGACTTCAGAACAGGATGCAGTACTCCATGTGGGGTGTGACTACAGCAGAGTAGACAGGCATGGTGACTTCCCTCAACCTGCTGGCTGTTTCTTATGATGCAGCCCAGGATACAGTTGTCTTCATGGATTGCAAGTGAACAATACTGGCTCATGTCCAGCTTTTCATCCACAAAGTCCATCTCTGCAGGACTGCTCTCAATCACATCGTTCCTCAGCCTGTATTGATACCAGGGGTTGCCCCAGACCAGATGCAGGACTTTGCACTCATCCTTGTTGAAGCTTATGAGGTTTCCATGAGTACAATTCTCAGGCTTGTCCAGGCTCCTCTAAATGTCATCTTGCTCCTCAGTCATGCCAACAGTCACACTCAGCTTGCTGTCATCTTCAAATTCACTGAAATTTTCATTTGATCCCACTATGTCATTGATAAAGATACTAAACAGCACTGGACCTAGACATCAATTGCCACTGATCTTCATCTGGACATTGAGCTGTTGACCACTACTCTCTCAATGACACCATCCAACCAACTTGTTATCCACCAAACAGTCCATTCACCAAAACCATATCTCTTCAATTTAGACAGAAGGACATTGTGGGGGGACCAAGTCAAAGGCCTTACAAAAGTCCAGATGGATAACATGCATAGCTCTTCCCTTGTGCACTGAGGTAACAGCTCCATCATACAAGGCCACAAGGTTGGTTAGGCAGCACCTGGTGAAGCCATGATGGCTGGCTCTAATCACCTCCTTATCCTTTTTGTGCCTTAGTATAGCTTCTAGAATGACCTGTTTCATGATCTTCCCAGGCACAGAGGTGAGGCTGACAGGTCAGTAGTTTCCAGGATCCTCCTTTACATCATTTTGAAAAATATGTGCAAAGTTTTGCTTTTCCAGTCAGCAAGGACTTCACTTGATTGCCCTGACTTTTTGAATATTGTGAAGAGTGACTTGGCAGCTACATCAGCCAATTCCACAGGGCTTTAGGATGAATTTGTCAGGGCCCATATAGTAATGTACATTCAGGTTACTCTAGTGACAACCAACCTGATCTTCTCTTACCGTTGAAGGGACTTTGCTCCCTAGTCCCTGTCTTAGGTCCATCTAGTCGGGAGGTGTGGGAAGAGAAGCTGTCAGTGAAGACTGAAGCAAAATAGTTCTTGACTATCTCAGCCTTCTCCTTTGTTGTTACCAGCTTGCCTGTCTTTCTCATCAGGGTGGATATGCTTTCTTTCACCTTCCTTTTCTAACTAATATGCCCATAGAAGCCATTATTGTTTTTCTTTGCATGCCTTGCCAAGTTCACCTTCAGCCACACCCTGGCCTTCCTGACCCCATCCCTACACAACTAGTCAGTATCCCTTTGCTCTTCCCAGGATACCTGTCCTTGCTTCCACTGCCTGTATATTTCCTTCTTGCCCTTTAGTTTGACCTGCAGGTCTCAACTCAGCCATGTTGGTCTCTTGCCTTCCTTTCCTGATGTCATATACCTGGGGATTGAGAACTCTTGTTGTCTATGCAAAGCATCCTTAAAGATCTGCCAGTTCTGTTTTGTTCCTTTTTTCCTGAGGACTGTTTCCCAGGGGGTCCTATTGGCAGAGTGTTTGAGCAGCTGGAATGTTTCAGCCTTACCACTTTTAACATTTCTCACATAGGGTGTATCAGAAGGCTATATAAATTGATATGAAATTTACATCTATGTTAGTGATCTTTCATTCAAGGTGGAGAGAATGATAGTAGTTTAAAAATATCAATAACTAGGAAATTTATTTGACATAGTGGCACTCTTGACCCATAAACTATCAGAGAGAAATTAATTTTTAAAATGTTTACATTTAAACATTATGCATAATTAATATATTGTTTACATCATTTCCATATGGAAAAACAATCACACAGAACAGTACAAATTACTCTGGGAAAATAATATCATCTTGGAATACCATCATGGCATGCTTATTTTTCATTCTTGTTTTGTAAAGAATTATACATAGTGAGGCGTGGAAAGCTTTTCTTCCAGGAAGCTTTTACTTTGACCTTACAAACACCTGCAAATGGGATGTGATTCACAACTTTGTTTCCATTAATTAAGCTATTTCTACACTCCATAACTGTCCTGTGCAATAAGTAAATGGAATGTTCTCTAACATGTTTAGAATTCTGCTGTGATGCTGGAGGCTCCTAATTTTCTAGAGGCACAGTTCCTGAATATTTCAGCTCATAACAGAGACAAATATCAGTCAGTGACAGGTAACTTTTCATTCTAACGCACTTATGCCACCGATGTCTGTGCTTCAGAGATATTCCATTTTGCACCTGAAATTAGTTTCTGTGTTACAGCTATGAATTGTGATTAAAAAAAAAAAAAAAAAAAAGATACTGTAATTTAGATAAGGCCCACTAAATGGCTAAACTGAAACAAAGCTGAAAATGAAGGTATAAATGGCTGGAGTGATTAAGACTGTCAAGTTCTCCTGGGTCCTGTTAGAGAATGAAATAGCTGATGGATTATTATTTATCCCTGAATGTGAGTTTTGGGGATTTAATTAAAGATGTTCTATTATATTTTTCAAAGCCTATTTGAGGCTGTAAATCAAAAACTGCAATAACAGAATGAGCTATTGTTAATGGAAAAATGGATAACTATGCACTTCAGAGATGTCCATCTTTTAAACTCTTTAATTTTGCTGCTTGGATTTTTTCCTTTATAGAAGTCAAAGAAACTGGTGATTTTAAGAATGTCAGACTTTTCATGAAAAATGAATCTTCTCTAGCTGTTATGAATACAGTTTTGCTCACTGACTGTAAAAAAGAAAGTATATAAATGTATCTTAAAATAAAAAAGAAGAGATCCTTACAATACACACATTTTCAGTGCTTGAAAATAAGATCACAAAAAAGCTATTAGTAAAAAAGGAAATTTCCTGAAAATTTTAAAGTGCTCCCATTAGTGAAATTCTTCAATATATGTGGAAAATATAAGTAAAACTGCAGCTATGGAATACCACTCCAAAATGAGAATGGGCTACGCTGTATTAGAAGTAGGATCAAAAAGTTCAAAGTTTGCAGATCATAACCATTTTCACAGCATTTATATATACAGTAATCATCTACAGTAATAAGAAAAAATAAGGTGGAAGACAGTTGAAATCCAATGTCAGACTCTCCCTTTTTAGCTTATTTAGCCAAATATATACAAATGATGATGACCTGATTAGAGTCCAGAGGAGGCCAGATTAATAACTGCTATATCAGACAAAAAGTTAAACCTCCAAGTGCAGCTCATTCAGTGATCCAAGTGAAACTAGTAAGGGGAGTTTGTATTTTGTGGGAGATCTGTAAGCAGAAATAGAGGCATAAACCAATACTCTTAACTTTAGGGAAATATTGTGACACCATACTGCTGTGCCAAAGAGAGGAAGGAGACCTCTTATGAAGGAGCCTAGCTGAGACAAATAGATTTCTGGTGTAAACCAGATAGATCTATGTCTCCCCTTAACAGTTTTAAGGAGATGAGAAAGGAAACATGGTCTGAGACCTGCAGAATTTCCCTCTCCATTGGCTCAGACTTTATTTTTTTTATTTCTGCTAGGACATCAGTCAGAACTTGCTTTCACTCATAGCTTGAGCTTTGGTGGTAGGGTCATTGACCTGGGGACAAAAATGGCTGGAGTTTTTCATGAGACATAGGGATGTGATCAAGAGTCTTTCTTCACCTAGAACTTGCTTCTAGTGAACAACTCTCACACCTCCCAAAAGGCACATAAATGTGTAGAGTAATTGTGTCAGGACTAGACTGCATTGCAGAAAAATTTAATTACATTAAATAGTATCTGTAATACTGGCAAATCTTCCTTTTCTTTGTCATGTTGAAGATTGGGTCATCTACAGTGAATCCCACAGCTGAGAATCTGGTACTAAAACCAAGTTGTTTATGTGTGTATGTATCTATTTATTAAAAAGTAGACAGCTATAAATAAACTACTTCATCTGAAACTGAAATTCTGGAAAGGACATATATAGGAAAATTCCTGGTTTTGATGCATCTCAAGCATTCCCAAACACTTTGGGCTGAAGAGCACAGTTACATATGATAATGCTTACCAAAATGAACATATAGTGTAAACCCCTCAAGAGTTCTATTATGTATTTTGCACACATCTTAAATCCCGATTTTTTGTCTACAAATGAATTGGGTTTTGCTTCAGTTTTCTAATCTGTAAAAAAAATAAACCAAGATTTTTTTATCTTTGCAAAGTAAAAACCACAGGGAGGAAAATCTATGTGTATCATGTTTTAAACAACCGTAACATATGTAGGAATAATTATTTGTCTAAGGCCACAGAAACATTGTATTATACTACTGTAACTTATTTTCAAATAAAAAATTAACTATGTTGACCAGCTAATAAATAAGAGAAAATGCAAAGAAACCAGATGTAGGCTTTTATCCACCAACATATCTGAATACACAAGGAGTCAAACTTCAGTCACCAACTAATAGCATACTTCAAATTTAAAATTATAGGAGCAAAATTTTTGTTACTTTGAAGATAAAATGATAGAAGTCTAACATAATTTTTAAATAGGAACAAAAGGTACTTTGTGACGATAATGCCATCAGGTTTCTCACTGTAATTTTAGTTCTTACTGTTTGACAGTTCTTACTGTTTGACAGAAATTCTAATTGTCCATTCATTCAACAGAAAGCAGCTTAAAAAATAAAAATGGATGCTTCAAGTTTACTCAAAATATATACAAAGCTGTTCAATGTGACAGACCAATATTACTAGTCTTTGTTGAAAAGACACTTATTGTAACACTTTTTGTTTGGATATTTAAGTGAATGCCTGTTTTATTTTATATAAACAATGCCTGCCCCTCAAGTATTTTTACATAGATATCATATGCCCCTTTGCTGCAAGGAGCAAAAGCTATGAGGAAGGTCAGGGGAAGTAAAAAGTTAGCAGCAGATCAAGGAAGCATTGTTAGGAGCTCTCAATCAAAGAAAGTTTTCATGTCAATTTAAATTAAGTTGATGACCCTTATTTAACTTGTGTCATCAGGTAATGTCAAAGACAAATAAATATGAAGAGATTATAGTCTACTAAGTATTGTTCCAATGATGTACGGATGCAGGATGTGGCTAGGCTTGCTGTGGCCCAGGCTGGTTTTCACTGCTTTAGCAATGAAAAGTCACCATTATTGAAAGTGTTGGAGCTCCAGCCCCATGAGCATTGTATCTGGGCAAGTACTGAGGAACACTAGAAATAAACGAGGAAAGATGTTAATATAGCAACTTAAAGTGTATTATTAATGAGGCTTTTCTATGTTAATTTGAATATCAACATTTGAACAACAGAATATGAAGAGTACCTTAATGTGAAATTTGTGTTAGTATTTTGTAACTGGAACAATCATAACTCAGTTTTAATTATACTGCTAAAATTTGTTTCCAGTTACTGTTAGTTCAACTCACATTGACTTCTAGTCTCATATGCGGTGAGCTCCCTCTGCCAATGACAAGATTTTGCATGTAACAAGATGTAGGCTTAAGGAGCAGCTGGAACTGTAAAGTACTGCAAACTACTGTCCTCAGAAAAATGTGCTTATAAATGTTGACTCAGCATCAGGGCCCCAAGTGCATAACCTCTTACTCTGGAGGTTTGGTCACCTGGGCTCAGGCCATGGGAACAATAATCCAGACTGATGTAGACACAAACCCATCACCAGTGAAGGAAGTGTTGGTGTGTCAACTATTACAGAAGTTTAACCCATACAAATTGATGGTCTTGGATGCCATCCACACAAGGGTGTTGAGAGAGCTGTCTGATGTCATTTTCAGGCCACTTTCCATAATCTTTGGAAGTTGTGGAGACTGGGAGACATGCCTGAAGACTGGAGGAAGGCTAATGTCACCCTTATCTACAAGAAGGGTTCCAAGGAGCACCCAGGTAATTGTAGATGCATTAGCCTCAATTCAATCTCTGGGAAAGTTATGGAGCAAATCCTCCTGAGAGCTATCACAAACTGAAGCATGTGACTGGGAAATGCCAGCATGGATTCATCAGGGGCAACTCATGCTTGATAAACCTGATCGCCTTTCATGACAAAGTAACTCGCTCAATTGATGCAGGACGAGTGGTGGACATTGTTTCCCTGGACTTCTCCACGGCTTTTGACATGGTCCTCCACAGCCTCCTCCTAGAGAAATTGACACATTATGACCTAGACAAGTGTTCTGAGCAGTAGGTGGGGAACTGGTTGGCAGGCTGTACCCAGAGGGTGGTGGTAAATAATTCTTTCTCAAACTGGCAACCAGTGACAAGAGTGGTCCCCCAGGGATCAGTATTGGGCCCAGTGCTGTCTAATATCTTCATAAGTGATTTGGATGTTGGGATCAAGAGCACCTTGATGAAGTTTGCGGATGACCAAGCTTTAAATTATATTCAAAGGGGGAAAGGGGAAAACCCAGGCTCCCTAAAAACAAGCCTGAGACATTTGTGGTGCAGTATGCCATCTCCGCTGTTACTTCAGGGGAAGTAGGAGACAATGAGCCATGTGATGGGGAAGATGCAAGAGCTATCAATGAGCTTGGACCCACAGTAGAACCTGGGAATGATCAAGCAGATGTGAAGGAGGAGGGAGATATTGGTACCATCAGGTCTTCGTGTCACAAGATAAGGGACGACACACCAGGGTTGGAGGTATGGGGGTCTAGTAAGGAAATTCAGCCAGTTACCCTGCAGCATGCTGGGAACACAACAGCACAGCCAAAATCTGACAGACAAGAGCCAGGGGCTCCTGAGTTAGTAACAGCCAACAGGGATACATCAGGGAAACACCTCAAGGGAATTAATGGGTGTTTCTCTGGAAAGGGGACACAGCCAACTGCCCAGCTGAAGTGCCTCTGCACAAACATACATGGCATGGGCAACAAACAGGAAGAGTTGGAAGTTACTGTGCTGCTGGAAGGCTAAGGCCATTACTGAAACCTGGTGGGACAAATCCTATGACTGGAGAGTGGCTATCAATGGCTACATGGCTACAAGCTATTCAGAAGGGACAGGAGGGGAAGGAGAAGTGGAGGTGTTGTCCTCAATGTTAAGAAATGGATTGAAAGTGAGGAAATTTCCCTAAAGAATAGCCATGAGCAAGTCAAAAGCCTATGAGTAGGAATTAGGGACCAAGACAACAAGGGGAACCTTGTGGTCGGAATCCACTATAGGCCTCCTGATCAAGGGGAGACTATTGATGAAGCATTCCTACTCCAGCTACAGGAGGTATTGCACTCACAGGGTCTCATTCTGCTGGGGGACTTCAATCATTCCAACATTTGCTGGAAAAGTAACACGGCCAGCAGTTGGCAGTCAAGGAGGCTCCTGGAGGGCCTTGATGGTAAATTCCTGGGACAAGAAACAGACAG
>JAAGNO010002962.1:2214-14823 GCA_033439905.1 Ceryle rudis | reverse complement strand
CGAGTGACGCGGGTTTGGGGGTGGCAGTGCCAGAGGGGAAGTCTGCCGGTGGCCAGGCTGGTGGTTAGGTGAAGGTCACGGCCATCATCGCGTGACGGAGGATACCGAGCGTAATCTTGGGACTGAAGTGGGGGGGGGGGTTGCATTTAAAGTTTTCTGCAGGGATTTTTAGGAGCTTTTTCTTGTTGTTGCTTGCAGGAGGGTGGCATTTGGTTTACTGACAGTTTGGATCTTCTCTATGTTTTATTCTGGTACTTTGAGGAATAGTAGTAGGATTTGAGGTTGGGCTGGTTTTTTTTTTTTTGATGGCATTACAAACACTGTTATCTCTGTAGGAACGCCAACAAAGTGTAGTCAACTTGGATTTCTGCCAGCGTTGATTTTTCAGCGTAGGCTCAGACACATAATACAAGGTTAATTCTGTTTGGCAGGGGAAGAGCAGAGTTCAGTGTTTTTATGTCAGCTTTTCAAAAAAAAAAAAAAAGGCAGAAAAATGCACATCACATACAGGGACGCGTTTGACATCCGCTCGTCGCCAGATTAAGAGGGTGGTTCTTTGTGAGAAACAAGATAAACATATGACAAATAGTAACACTTTCCCTGAACAACCGCAGAAAACAAAGAAAAACATTCAGATTCTCCTGACTGGATGAAACCTGTTCCCAGCTACAACCAGACAAGCAGCTCCATGGACTTCAGAAATTACTTGTCAAGGGATGAAGCCCTGGAACCACTGCCCAAGAACTGGGAGATGGCCTACACCGACACTGGCATGATCTACTTCATCGAGTGAGTAGACTGGCACCGTGGAGGGGTTGCTGTGCTGCTCTTCGGAGAAGTGCTGATGAGCTGCTGTGTAGCAAGCTGCCTGCTGCTCTTCCACCTCTCTTCTGCTCTTACTGCTTCTGTTTCTCGATGTAGTTTAATGTATTCCAACCGTTTTGTTCCTTGCTGATAGTCCTCTCTGCTGCATGCTGGCATCGTTGCCATCGTGCAGGAAAGCCTTCTGGTTCCACGTGCAAAGTCAGTTTGTACTGCAAGTTTTCTACCTGACAAAATACAAAAGTTGGGTGGGTGTTGCTCGGTGAGGTGTAACATCCTATAAACCTTCACTGTGTCAAATTCCTCTGAAATCCACGAGCTTGCTTATTATTTCTTCACTGCTTGTGGTCCTTGGCTGGGAATGTGTGCTTAAAAACACAAATAGCACTGAAGAAAGCCCAGGAAAGGAAAGCAGCTCATATGTGGACAGGTATAAAACAGCCTCATTTATTATTTCTGGAAGAAATAAATCCTTACTGAGAGTTAAAGGTAAGAAAAGGCTAAAAATGATTTTTTTTTTCCTTTCAGGTAGAAAGAGCTGATATTCCCACATGAGCTCATGGGGGCAGGGCAGATTGTGTTCACATCTGTCCTGGAGAGTGTCCAGTGCCCTCGTACCTCTGAGCATCATTGTTCCCTTTTCTTAGTATTTTATGATGTGACTGAGGTACAAATAAAGGTTACTTTGTCTAAAGGCTACGGTTTGCTCATGGTAGTAAATATTGAAAGTAAAGCAAAGTTGCTTCAATCTGAGCAAGTTCTCTTCCAACGGGGTATGTTCTACTTTGCAGTCACAACACCAAGACAACCACGTGGCTTGATCCCCGACTCTGTAAGAAAGCCAAAGCTCCTGAAGATTGTGAAGATGGAGGTGAGTGAGCTGGTCAGGATTCATTTGTCACCTGTGACTGACACTTGTCTGAGTTTATTATAACTGGATATGATCCCTTACTGCTGCAGTAGCAGCTTCTTCCTGATACACTTGACTCTGGGGCAGGCAGTGTGGTGCTGAGCGTCCCTAGTTTGGTGGCAATAGGAGTTTACATAAGACTGGGAAAGTCCATAGTGTATTTTTCCTGGAGCACTAGAATCTCACTGAATCATGGGTTTATCTGAATTCCTGAGGTGAGAATGAGATATTTTGTTCCAGTAACTGTCATTTCTAGGGAGGAAGCTGCATATACTAGTGATGATTGCACTGGGAGTTGTTGTACGGGTGGAGTATGGCGAGAGGAAAAGGTCCATAAGCGTTAGAATATGGGAGTAATGAAGAAGATACAGAATAATACCTGTTGCCAATGATACCCATTCCATGACATGATCCAATATTTTAATGTGTGAGTAGAGGGAACATTCTAACTCCCTCCATCTCTTCATGCAGTTGCTTCAAGAGTTAGAGGTCAGCTTCATGATTGCCCTGTGGGCAACTCCTGCAACCATTTCCTACATCCTGTGATTAGTCAGCTAGAAAAAAAGTACCAAATAGTTCTGTCTGCAGCAAATGCCTGACGTGTCAGAAAAGCTGAGGCAGGCTCGGCATAGCCTGTCATCTTCCTAAACTGCACAGCCTAACCACCATGTCTTCGTAACGGAGCCAGCTGAAGCAACGGGCACACGCTGCTGCTTATTAAACATATGTGCAGCTCACCACAGGACGAAAAGAGCACTTTAAACAGAGAGATGCAGGATACCTAAATGAACAACATTTAAATGAATAGACCCACTGGGTCTTTTGTCAAACCCCGTGGAGCGATGCTGGTATTAATAATTGGTAACATGCTGTCATATGCTAGGAAAATTCCTCTTACTGTCAAACGGAGGGCAGCCTCCAACAAGATTACTTAGCAGTTTTATCCTTCAGATGCCTGGCTACTTAACTGGATCCACTAGAAGAGTAAAGCTGGAATAATTGGACCTCTGTGTTAACTGCTTATCACCTTCAGTCAGTAAGGATCGGCTGCTGGGCACCACCTTACCAGGTTCTGAATATGCTGTGAAAAGGAGCTGAATTTGCTGCAGCCAGATTAGCACGTGTTTATGTGCTGGTGAGTTTGGGGAGTGTCCCGCTGTATTGTAAATGTCAGGGCAAGAGAGCCAGCTCGGGGACTCTTCTACTCATCACCTATGGCTGTTACAGTTCTGACTGAAGGTTTCTTGGGTTGACTGAAAACAGAAATGTTGTCAGAATGCAGGGAAATATCCAGAGGTTATTGAGAGAATAAATAAAGGTGGCGTAACTTCTGCCAGGTGCTCTTAAACAAAAAGTACCTTAGGAACGGAGATTCAGGGTTTGACAAGCTCGGGATGCGATGCTCTCTTTTACAGCTCTGTTTTGTGGTGTGTTTGGGGACAGACGTGGTGCAACCATATTCATATTGTATAGTTTTTAAAGTTGACAACTATCAGATCAAATCAATACTTTAATGAAAAAGAATGTATTTTTATTCCCCTTTATAGGTTCCTCCTCTCTAAATAGGTTAGTTTGTATCTTGCCTTCAAGTTTATTATATGTTTAACATGCGATTCTGTTGAATACAAGTCTCCTCATCTAGTGAAACAAAGAGTTACAGGGCTTCAGATTCCTGGAACAGGCCGATACCTTTTCATCACCAGGAAGGACCAGTCTCAAACAGATGCAGGGGAGAAAGAAGAACCTGTATTTTCCTCATATTTTTCACGAATCTATAATCTGTCCTCTCATCCCTTCCTAAGAACGCTGATAGTTGCACATAGTTTGCACTGTAATGGAGAATTTTGTTCTTTCTGATTGCAGAACTTCCTTACGGATGGGAAAAAATAGAAGACCCTCAATATGGAACATATTACGTTGAGTAAGTACTAATTATTAATTTGACAGTTATAAATTGAGCAGAAGATAACGATGCGTTGTGCGATGCAGTATCTCTGGGTTGCAATGCAAAGTAAGTATTAAACAAATCCAGTAGAAACAGTTCTAGGGGCAGTGAACACAGGGTGCACCCTTCTGAAGCACTGGAGTGGGGGAAGATCTACGGCATGACCTTGCTGGACTGTATTTCTTTTGGGGAGGCAAAGCAAGTAGCAACCAAAGTAAATTATTAATAGGAATGAGCTGATGTCATTTTTTTTAGCTTTAACAAAAATGAGGTCACTTGATTTAAGAGTGACACCTGGTAACTGTAAAAGAGCAAATCACTGCTGTCTCCAGAGAGCCAAGTAAATAATTACTAAACTGCTGCAAAAGCTCTTCTGAATCTCCCTTCAGGTCAGAGTAAATGAGATCTCTCTTTAACCGTGGAGAATAAAATTAGTAAGAGTTGAAAGTGTTGGCTTCAGAGAACAAGCTAACATTTTTTGCCTGCAAAACCACCACAGGTATTTAAATTCTGCTCGAACATAATGGGTTTTTTCACTCTGCTGTACCTCTCTAGCATCTACCGGTAAAAAGGTGATGTCTGAGTTTGTAAATTTTATAGGTAGATGGAAGCGACGCATTGGGTCAAGAGGGAAAAAAAAGTAAAATAAAGGTTTTCTCAGTTCTAAACTATTACAACCTCTTGAAAATTTGCAGAGTGGAATGAAGGTATGTTCCACCTCATAACTACAGGGAGTAAAACTGGATTGGCTCTTGAAGTAAATCACGTTGTTGAAAGAACAAAAATACTTCAGTGTTGATTATAATCATTTAGCGTTCATTCCCCCCGAGATAATAAAAAGTAGTACTTGTAGCTGTATCTTCCGTGGTTCTCTTCTCTGTGAAATAGGCAGAATGCTTTCTGCTGAAACCCTGATCTACCTTTTGTATGTCTACAGCCATATCAACCAGAAAACCCAGTTTGAAAACCCAGTATTGGAAGCCAAAAGGAAAAAACAGCTAGGACAGACTGATGCTGGCCCTTCGAAATCAGGTATCGCTGACTATTGTGTTCCCTGTTACTGATAACCTTTTATCTGCGAGTAGCCATCAAAAGTAACCAATTTTGGAATTCAGCAAGACACTAGCCTTGTCTTTTTGCTGCCCATTGTGGTGTTTCCCTCCCAATCTGTAGGGTTTTTTGAATCATAGTTTAATGTTAAAATTGACCTGAGACCCTAAGACTGCTTCAAAATCATTTTTGATCATTCTGAAGCTGCTTGTCATAAACAGCTTTGGAATATGTGGAGGGTTAGGAGAGCCCATTGGAAGATGCAAGTAAAACCACACCTTGAATTGTTAGGCTGTTGATCTGCTTTAAGCTTGGTATTCAAGGGTCAACTGGGAATTACAGGTGGGTGCTTTAATTCCAGCTCTGTTGTAATTTGTGCTATGGTCTTGAAAAAACTCTTCAACTTTTCTATTCACTTAACTCAGCTGTGGAACGAGCCGAGCAGCATCTTGTTTGTGTTATTCCAGAACAGTGCTGCGGAGGTTAACCAGTGTTAACCAAGCAAATCATTAAACTTTGACACCTTAAAAAAAACCAAATAAACAACAAACTTGCCAAAACTAACCCTGGTTTCCTACCTTCGTTTCTCTTTATTCCATGATTGAAAAGGACAAGAGAAGTCTGTATTTACCAGAGATCCATCCCAGCTTACGGGAGCACTTATACGGACGTCGCTGAAGAAAAGTACGATGGGATTTGGCTTTACAATCATTGGAGGGGACAGACCTGATGAGTTTCTCCAGGTGAAGAATGTGTTAAAAGACGGACCGGCTGCACAAGATGGGAGAATTGCACCAGGTCAAGTATTATTTCTCTAAACTTCCATGTTCTGTGATGCTGTTAGAGAACGCAGCTTCGGAAGCGCAGGAGGTTGGATGCCTCCATCCGCTGACAATACATACAAACACCTCGCTAAATGAAATAGCGTTCAGATGTGTGAAAGATCTGTACAGAGCAGCGGCTGAAAGGGAAAAGCAGCAATGTTTTACATACAAATCCACTTCGAGGACTCGTCTGAAGATTTCAGTAGTTCTGCTTTAGCTAAGACTTTTGGCTTTGTGGTTGTTTATAGAATGTGAGGGGTTTTTTGTTCCCTCTCTATAGATAAAGTGAAAACAGTGTGTCTGAAATCTGGTCTCTGTTTTGCTTTGTTGCTGCCAAAACAAATAACACCAAATATTAAAATTGAAAAAAATTCTGCAGCAGGAAAGCAAAGCAGCAAGCAAAGCTACATGGAAACAGGAGGCATGAGAGCACCTGCAGCCCACGAAGAGCTGCACACTTTTCCAGTGTTCTTATATATTTGTTACCTACAAACACATTGTAACATATGGTTAACATACTAGAAAAGGCAAAACGCTTCTTTACATGGTACATAAACTCTCTTACTCTTCAGATGAGAAGCGTAAGAAGAGTTCATGCTCTTGATGGTTTATCCCTGTGTACTTAGGAAACAATTTCCTGTTTTGTTGCTGGCTTGTTTGAAATTGTCCATGGTTCATTTTTCCTGCTCTGTAAAAGTGAAGCTGATCCTGCAGCGTCATGTTGTGGTGCACACACGTTCGATGGCAAGATGTTCATCTATTCCTGATGTAGCTCTTGTGACAAGAGAGGAGTCCCTGTTCTACTGATGCTCAGGCATTTAAGTGATATGACAGTTTGCTTGCTGGGAGTACTGTGTTGCTGGGAGTACTGTAATGCACATGCAAAGTTTTGGGATGAAAATGATGAAACAAGGTTTCAGGATCTGAAGGCTGCTTCCACTTCATTCTGAAGATCCACATTCAGCCATGTGTGGCAGCGGCGTGAGCGTGCAGAATGTGTGTGGGCGCAATCTGAGCTTAAGTCCAGCCAGTCCCAAAATAAACATAGGACCCCTCCCCCTCGGAAAAAAAAAAATCCGATTTATTCTGGATTGAGTTTAGGATGCTGTGCAATATGAATTAAAGCAGAAGACATCTGCTTGCAGTGGTGTGTGCGCGCTGCTTCATCTCCTCTGGCTGTACAGTATCATTGTTTAAATCTGCTGCAGATTAAGCTTCGTATATTTAGCACACTGTGTTCCGAGATGAAATAGAATAAATGCAGAGAGGAAATCCTGCCTGCTTTTTGGCAACAGATAGCCAAGAGGTAACAGCCCAGCCACTGTTTGTTACTGGTTTCGAAGGCTGCACAGCGGTTTGCTCCAGTGAGGCTCGTTCTCTGCCTCAGGCCGGCACTGGACAGGTGGGGGTGGTTTCATTTCTGGTTTTGACTCTGTTGAACTTTCTTTTGTAACAGGTGATGTCATTGTAGACATCAATGGAAGCTGTGTCCTTGGCCATACCCATGCAGATGTTGTCCAGATGTTTCAACTAGTTCCTGTCAATCAGTATGTGAACATGACTTTGTGTCGTGGTTATCCTCTTCCTGACGACAGTGAAGACCCTGTGGTAGATATAGTGACAGCTACACCTCTTATCAACGGACCGCCTGTGACCAAAGGAGATGTTTGTATCACCAGCCAAGACTTGATAGCGGGAACAGTTGTGTTGGACCAGAATGGAAAAATGGGCCCTATGTTGGTCAATGGTCGTCTGAACGGCCCTTCCATGGATACAACTGAGCAGAGGATCTCTCTCGCATCTTCAGGAGGCTCTCAACCAGAGCTGGTCACTATTCCTCTAGTCAAAGGTCCCAAAGGCTTTGGCTTTGCCATTGCAGACAGTCCTACGGGACAGAAGGTGAAAATGATTTTGGACAGCCAGTGGTGCCAAGGCCTTCAGAAGGGGGACATAATCAAAGAGATTTGCCATCAGAACGTACAGAGCTTGACACACCTGCAGGTGGTGGAGGTACTGAAGCAGTTTCCAGTGGGAGCAGAGGTGCCACTGCTTATCTTAAGAGGAGGTACACACGTACATTTCCAGTTGTCACACGTGGTTATACGCTATTAAAAAGTCCCTTTTTAGTGTGATATCTACATTGCATCCAGTCTTGACAGTTAAGTAGCAGCTTGTTATGTCTCTGAGCCGTTATGTTCTGAGTTTAATTTATACCCCTGAGTATTTGGGTGAGAGCATGGTGGGAGGGTTTGGGGTTTTGGTTTTTTCAAGAATTCTATTAGGATTTGTTCGTGCACTGTCTCTTCTGGCTGCCCGGGGAGCACTAAAGCAAAAATGTGGTCTCCATTGTGATATGGAGCATTTGATGGACAGTTTTCTGAGGCTCTCCAAAAGTGTTCCAGTAAGTGTAGCTGTAATGGACAGGTGATTACAAGAGACAGGAGGAAGCATCAGCAGTGAGCTGATGACTGGAAATACCAGAAAAATGCTCATTTTTGCATCTGCATGGGTTTATACCTCTTTACTGACTGTGAGTCACAGACCAGAACGTGTCTTCTCCCCAAAAGCTGACTAGCAGATCATACGTGTTTACCAGAGGGAGCTGAATGAAGTATGAAGCAACATGTGGCTGCTTAGTGTCCCTTTAAGATTTTATTGTAGCTCTGAGAGTGTCACTTCAAACAGTCATCGACATTTGCAAAAATCTCCAGGTCTTTTCCTGTATAAATGCCACTGTTCCTTAATCAGCTAAGGAAATAATGACATTTCTCTGGTGGCAAGTGAAATTCATCTAGACAAATCCACAAAGTCTCTGTATCTAATGAACTAATGTGTGATTTAGTTGACCAGTGTCTAGCAAAACCAGAAATAGATGTTTTTCATTATTGTAGAGCTAACAATTCTAATTTCAGACTTCTCTGAAGTGATGGTTTTGGTCAACTGAACATTCCCTTGCCATTTAAAAGATGACTGGAATGAGTTACTATTTTGAACCCAGGAGGAGATGATTATATTGCTCTAACACTGTTTAAATTTTCAGTGACCTAGTACTGAAATTGCTTTCTGCATTTTATTTCCTTCAGGTCCACCCTCACCTACTAAAACTGCCAAAGGGGTGAGTACTGGTGATGTATTCCAATGGGTTTCTGAGGGAGATTATTCAGGGGGTTGTGGTTGCAAAAGAGACTTGGAAATATTGTCTACTTGGCACAAAAGTTTTTTGAGTTGATGGAGGTGATGAATGTCTCCTTTCTTGCTGCCAAAGGACTGAGGGAGCAGCAAAGCTCTGCATGATGATAGGTGATTTTAAGAATGTCATCCCCACTTAAGTTCTATCATTATTTCCAGGTTTTTTGCACTATACTCAAAGTTATTTCTGTGTGCACGCTTCGACCTGCTTTTGCAATCTCATCTCCTCTGCATTTTAGTCCCTCTGAATTTTTATCTTGCTGTTTGAGTGCCGAAGTCGTGTCCCAGCAGCGGGATCACGAGAGCACACTGCTTCAGTGTGCTTGAGACAGCCTGAGCTCAGGAAGATTTGCAGGCTGCGTTCCTCACCGGCCTGCAGCTGCCCATGCTACATAAACCTCCATAAAGCTCTGCAGTTTGAGGTCGTGAGCTTGTCAGCGTGGCTCCCAGTCAGGCAGCGTGGCTCCCAGTCAGGCAGCGTGGCTCCCCACCAGCACGTGCTGGGCTAAAAATACCTCCAACCTGGGGACCGGCGTTCCAGCACACGTGCAGTGGCAACTTCCCACGGAGCGCTCGATGTTCAGTGGCATTAAGCAGCATGGCAAAATAATTCAGTTAAAAAGGGCAAGTTCTTCTGTTTGTAAACACAGAAGAAGTGTCAAACTGCTAAATCCCTTGGGGGAGTTTTCTTCTGCTGTTTGTAAAAGGGCATTTCTAAGTCTGTTCTGCCTGTGCTTTTGTTTAACACGCACAGACATGCAGACTACCACGTTCCAGTTTTCCAGGCTGGGTTGCAACCCAGAATAAGTATTTAATCGATCGGGATGGGAGACCACAAGGATGATTGGTGTCCTTGCTTCGTGAAATACAAATGGGAATATCACAACTATCAGATCATTTAAAAAAAATACTGCTAATACTGAATGACTGATGCCTCACAGTACCCAAGTGTGTTCCTCCTGTTCAGTGTTTATAACACCACTGGGATACCTGCACCCTTTGAGCCCAGAGGTGCACAAGTTCAGTTATGCTTGTGATTGAATACGGATTTTGTGGGGTGGGGTCTGTTTCAGAAGGACAAGCAGGACAGTTCAGGGAGTTTGGAAGCTGTTGCTGATCCCATCCCCCAGCCAATGCCATTTCCACCCAGCGCTGTACGACCAGGCTCTCCTAAGCTAGACCCTTCGGAGGTCTACCTGAAGTCTAAGAGTATATATGAGGACAAACGTGAGTATATCAACTTCAGCTAGGATATATTAACTTAGGAAGGAATTTTTTCTTTGGCAAATGCACGGTAGTCAAAGATAGCTCCTTACACGTTTTGAATGTTGCTTTGTCTTAGCTCCAAACACAAGAGATTTGGATGTGTTCCTGCGCAAACAAGAGTCAGGCTTCGGTTTCCGAGTGCTTGGAGGGGATGGACCAGATCAGCCCGTAAGTGAAAACTTCCCTCTGGGAAGAAGTGCTGAGACTTGTACTGTATGTTGGGGACAGTTCCTTCAACTGTCCAGTCAAGAGGACAAGCTTTTGCAAGAGATACTCACAGATTGTTTTCTGATTACGGTTAAGGAATACGGGTTTTTCCATCCACAGCCGTGATCCAGTGCTAGCCTTTTTATTTTTCTTTCTTCCCCTAACATACATTTAAAGAAAAGGAGGAGCGAAACCAAAGGATTTTACTCTGTTGCACTTTATAGCACTCGTGGTGTTTTGTTTCCATAACAGCCAGAGCTGTTGGTAAGTGTCGAGCTAACGTCACGAACACTGTGTGCAGATGATCTGCCCACTGTTGCTTAACCTCCAACAAGTACTGGCCATAATTCTTCTTAGTCTTTCATTTAACCTGAATGTGACTCCAGCACGTGAAATGGTGTGTGGTGTTCTTATCTGTGTTATATTTAGTAGCACTTTATGAAGTGGGGGTAGACAAAGTTGATAAGGGGACTGTAGCTGTTTGAATTTGTTATCACCAAAAGCTGTACACTGAAAAAAGGTCAAATGTGGAACTGTCTGAGCAGCTTTTTAGAAGTGAATTTGAATTCTTTTCAAGTCTTCTACTTATTCCCAATCACTGTGGCCTAGTCTCGGCAAACACACAAAAAAAAAAGTAAAAGAAATGAGAGAGGCTTTTGCTCCAATAATGTCTGGGAAATGTAATATATGTATTAAGTACACACTGTATTCTTGTGTCAGAAGTTGGGCTCTTTAACAAACTCATAGGTATGCTCAAGGGGTGCTGATACTTCCAGTATTCATGGAAATAAGGATTAAAAATCCCCCCAAACTAAGTATTTACTGAATGCTTTGAGCTCTCGGGTTGAATCCACTGAGTCAGCTTGTGCAGAGTGCCCTCCCTGGCTGAATTTCTGCTAGAATTGGACAGTCAGCTAATAGTTAAAAACATCTTCCCAAAAGCCCTCATCTGTCTGGATTCCAACCATTAAAATGTTCTGGTGAGTTCATGTTCTGCTGTTCAAACCCCCTGCTGACAGATTTACATTGGAGCCATAATCCCCTTGGGAGCAGCAGAAAAAGACGGCCGGCTTCGAGCCGCGGATGAGCTGATGTGCATCGACGGGGTCCCTGTCAAAGGGAAGTCTCACAAACAAGTTCTGGACTTAATGACCAGTGCTGCGAGGAATGGCCAGGTGCTGCTCACGGTCCGGAGGAAGATCTTCTTTGGTGGTACGTGTCTGGCTGTCTGGAGAGGGTACTGCAGGACAGATCTGGCTAAAGGAACACTTGGGTTTTTGTTATCAAATGGACTAAAGCTGCTCTGAAACTTATCAGTTACTGCACTAGAGGTGAGCAGCCTGAGAAGCAGGAGGGTCAGCTGTAATTCTGAGTAACTGAGAAAAGCAGAATTGAGTAAGCTGAGGGTTTAGTGCCTGTGAGTGTGCACTGCTCTCACAGGCAGGGCTCTGAAAGTTATGATGGCAGTGGTGTTTTCTTCAAACCTTACTGTAAATATTAGAACAGTTACTAATGCTGTGCAAATCGAGTAATAACCCAGTCTCTTTTCTGCACAACATGCTGTGTTCTCAAGTCAAGCCATTAATACTGAGTATATACAAGTAAAAGGAAGAAGTATTTTTAAGATGGGTTCTCAATTTCTTTAAGATGCCTTCTGATAGACTACTTCAGGATCAAAATTTTTTGTAGGTTTCCTAAAATAAAGCCTGGTTTCAGTCTTCAAATGGCCTTTTCAAAAATGTTTCCATTGTTCCAAGTAAGCAGCTCTTCCTCACTTAAGAGAGCGATGGTTGTAGTTTGTAGCTGGATCTCTGCTGTAGATCTTGTAGCGTGCAGAAAACCACGATGGTTTTTCACTATGAAAAGGTGACAGATCACTCCGGCAGTCAGTGTACGCAGTGCCAGGTCTGCCTGGCTGTGTGAAGCCAGGGTGCAGCAGGATTTCCTTGCACAACTGTGCACACCTGGGGAGGACTCAGGGCCTTTGGATGCTTTATCTTGCATCCCGTTTCTATTTGATCCAAACTGTATTGTTAATAACCTTGCCCCTTACTTTCCCAGGCAGTGTTACCTCATGCTGGCACTGATCCTGAGGTGTAAAGTTTTGCTGTGGTTGTTTGGTAAAACAACAGGATTGGTTTTTTCCTTATTTGTTGTTTGTCTGTTACCTGCAAGGGGAAAAACAACCAGAGGAGGAGGAGTCACAGCCTGTCCTGACACAAAACGGCTCTCCCAGACTGAATCGGGTTGAGTTTGCAAACCAGCAGCTCCCAGAGGTCTACGATGTCCGTCTGCAGCGGAAGGAGAATGAAGGATTTGGCTTTGTCATCCTCACCTCAAAGAACAAACCTCCACCTGGTGGTAAGTGCTGTGTTCTGACAACGTGGTCACTGCCC
>JAAGNO010002959.1:24071-39001 GCA_033439905.1 Ceryle rudis | reverse complement strand
TAAATAAATAAATAAATAAAAAGATTGTGAGACACATGATGACTTTTAATGAATTTATATGTCTTTCCCAAGAGATTCAATCACTGTCCTTGTATTTTATGCAGTTTCCCTCCATACTAGCAGATACTAATGAAAAAGTTCACCAGCCATGTTGGCTCTTACTATCTGAAGACACTAGCACTGGGTCTACTAACAGTGGATCTTGACCATTGTTTATCTTAGTTTCGCAGCCTCACCCTGGCTTTGCACTTTGAGGAGTGACTTTGTTCCATGTGAAGTAAATGCAAACTACTACCTCATTTGAACGGTGGAATTTCACACCAAATTGTCAAAAGGAAGGTAGCATGGTATAGTAAAATATTTCAACATCAGAACCTATTGAATTATTTATCTCAGAACTCTGTATGCCTTCAAGCAGGTTGTTTGTTCCTCTCTGAATAACGCTAAACAATACATTATCATTAAAAAGGGAGAAATGTGTTACCAAAGCTCCTGTTATGTGAATTAGACATAAATGAGCTTTCAGCTATTCTTATATCACTGATTCCATAAGCATCCTCACAAATACATCACTAACCACAGGTTTTTCAAATGTGAAACACTGTTCAGGTTGGAGAGAGGGGTTCACTCACACATAGGACTACTTCCTACAAGTCTGTTGTAATCAGAGCTTGGGTAATCAAGCATGGAGTATCTTTTGGGAAGAAAGGCAATCAGTAAAGAAAAATCTGAAACAGTTAGAGTATTTCAAGTGATGGCATTTTCTTGCTAATAATATAGAAAAAAAATTCTTCACCACCACCACTACACCCCTACACCACATATTCTAAATCTCTTCTTTTGCCTGCAAACCAAGTAAACTGCATAACAGGCAGATCTTTGGAGACTAGAAGCAGGTATACATGCACCAAGCAGCAGAGCACTGACTTGAACCTTAGGCTTCATTTTCAGCTTCATTTTTCAGCATTTCCATGGAATGGATACACACTGATGGATGCCTCAGCTCTGTCCCTTCTAGTACCTGAGGCACAGTCCAGAATAAAAACCTTGTAGGTATTGGCAGTATTGTATGGAAGCAGCTTTCCCTAAGGCTACATTCCTCACTAATAAAAGGCCTCTCTAGATCTGTTGTAAGAGGATTGGCAACCTTTGCCTTTATTGAAGATGCCTCTAATGAGAGCCAATTATGTTTTCTACAACAGGAAAAGTGAACATCGGTTCTTTGCATGGCCTTTGTGGTTTTAGATATCCATTCAATCCCACCAGCCTGGCCATGAAATAATAATAGCTAAAAACATTTCTGTTAACTAAATGAAAATTCTAGAATTTTATGCTAATTCCTCTACATTGTAACAAGCAGCAATGAATAGTTATAGTATTGGCAGTGCAGTAATTTCTTAGTTTTTCCTTCAGTAAGATTACACAAGCAAAAATCATAGCCAGCACTTGGGAAAGCTTTTTGTTTCAATCATGAGAACATGCCAGTCAATTTCTTTTAAATGTGTAGCAATTTCAAAAGCTGAATTTCTAGGACTCCTGTTTAAGCTTTATTTCTCTACACAAACTTCGCTATGATGCCTGACTGTCTCTATTCAGGGACTGCACAGCAAGAATGTTATGCAGCTTGGTTTCTCCTTAGGTTTTTCCCCAAATGGTAAAGACCACATAGCAAGAAATTTATGGGAAGACCTTAGGGTTGGTGTGAATTTTCTCTTTTGCATCTTTATAGAAGATG
Organism: Ceryle rudis; assembly: GCA_033439905.1. Taxonomy (NCBI): domain Eukaryota; kingdom Metazoa; phylum Chordata; class Aves; order Coraciiformes; family Cerylidae; genus Ceryle; species Ceryle rudis. The sequence continues at coordinate 37,266 of JAAGNO010002959.1, read as the reverse complement.
GGTGAAGCAATCACAATTTTCTCTTTTTTAGACACAGCATGGGTTTAAGTCTCATAATATTTGTGAATTTTGAAGTAAGCCTTGAAAAATGGGTACTGCGTGCGATCTGGCATCACACTCTATCCATTCCTTTCAGACACATACCTTTCTGTCTGCCTAGTTTTTGCTCTCCACCCAAAAAGTCTACTATTTCTAACATCATCGAAATTACATGTCAGTAAGAGTATATTTCAACTTGGCTGATCAGAAAATAGGAGCAAATTTTGTGGGTCTGGCAAAAAAAAATGCTTTGAATCATTAAAAAGCAGTCTTATGAAAGCTTGCACAGAAAATAATTTTGGACCATTTGAAAGTTGCTATTCACATTTTGGTTTTCAGTAAAGAGCAATTTTTTCATGAGCAAACCTTTGTGTGTAGAACTGTGCTGAATCAAAGGATTTTTTTTTCATTTTCACCCTTTAAACTAACAAAATGGAATAGTCCAGCATTTTGAAAACTACATTTCTTCATTAAAAAGTTAACCAGATCTAATTCATCTGATTAAAACACTCTAGAGAGTCTTTGGCTTGATTCTTTATAATGGCTGCAATAGCTTTTAAGGTAAATGCATCTTATAAACCACTTAATTGTCAGTGGTAAAGATCCAAGAGTGAGGCAAAAATGCCTCTCTTTAAAGTTTATTGATTCAGGCCCTGCACCAGTCTAACTAGTGCCATTGAGAGGTGATTTATACTTTACTCTTCCAGAGCATGACCTGAATTTTCTTGCCTTTTCCTAAAATATGGTAGAAAATCCAATTTGGGGCGTCTTCTGCATAACTTTTCCATGCTCTAGAAGGACACACTGGTGTGCTACCAATCTCTCAGAAAACATGTGGTGGGGATAGGCATGCAGAAGCTCAGTGTATGAAATGAAATCTAGGGAAATGGGAAACATTCTATTAAGTTCACTTTACACAACATCTTCTCTACTAATGTCACTTCACTTGTCCAGTCCTTCCATATAGACCCTTGAGCAGTGCATCAGGGTGGCTGTTGTTTGCTTCCCAGCACTTCAACATAACCTGTTTTCCTGCCTTGTCCAAAAATTTATAATCTAGAAAAGCCCAAGCCCCATGAAAGATGGCAAATGTTATGGCCACATCAAGAGCTATGGAGCCTTTGGCTGCCTGGCAACTTCTCATTCACATGTCAGCGATTGAGGCTGCTGTTCAACAAGCAGCCTGTGCAAAGCTACGAGGCTCTGCGGCTCCCGCTCACTCCATTTCCTTGCAGGAAACACTGCCAGAAATAACATTTCAGCTAGCAAAAAGGAATTTTTCAACTCAAAGATTTGCAAAACCCAAGTTCTTCAGGACTACTTGCTTGCTTTCCTACCTCTGTGTGGGTATTTAACTACCTGATTTTTTTCCCCATGAGAAGTCAGTCTGTGTTACACTCACAGTGACATTCTTTTCAGTCACTTCATTTTATTTGAGTCAATGAATTATTTAATCAACCAATTCTGTTTGAATCAAAAAATCCTACAAAACAACCTGAAAAATGGGATAAAACCTGTGTGAATTTAGATATTTTGTGATTTCTAATGCAAACCTCCACTCCTGGTCTAAGAAATCTCTATTTCTCCCAGGCAATCCCAGTAACAACTGTGATTCTTGGGCATGGGTAGCTGCAGAGTGCTGTGAAGACAGACATCCAATGTCATCTGGCTTTTCACCCCCCTGTCCAGAAGAAGTAGTCAGGATGCCAGAGAAATAATTTCTTTGGCAATATAAAATTGCTCCTTGTGCTGTGACTTGATGTTGGGCACAGTGAGATTAGGCAAATGGCAGCGGTCCTGCTATCTTTTCAAAGAGAGACAGTAATAAAAATAGTGGTTTACGTGTACTTTCCCCCACATCTATCTCTATGCTAAAGCCACTCTTCACATGTATCACAGGGTGTCAGGGGTTGGAAGGGACCTTGGAGATCTTCGAGTCCAACCCCCCCTATTCAGTAATTCTTGGAATATTGGGGAAGTTCCAGGTGGTTGAAAGGAAAAATTATGCTGTGGCAGTATCTTAAAAGGATTAATGAGACCTGGGTCCACAATAAGGCTGTCAGCAGGACTGCAGTCTGTGGTAAAATGAAACAGGAAAAAAGAAAGAGCTTGATTAATACAGTATTAAAGGAGAATAATGAAATTAATGCCAATCACTCTGGATTTATGGAAAATAGACTGTCTCAGAAAATTTCCAATCTTTTTTGATGAGGTTACAAATCTGATTCATAAAAGTAATAGTGATAATGTAATATACTTAGATTTCTGTAAGGTGTTTGACTTAGTACCACATAATGTTTTGATCAGGAAACTCAAATGATATAAAATCAATATAACAGACACAACATTAAGTGAATTAAGAGCTGGCTAACTGATAGGTTTCAAAATGTAATTCTAAACAGGGACTCACTCTATATGAGAGTGTTGCTGATGGAGTCCTGTTTAGATTACATTGTGGACCTTTCAGGAACTTGGTAGGAAAAAAAAAATAAGAGAAAACCAGAAATCATTGCTGATCAAATTTGCAGATGACACAAAGATTGGTGAACTGAGAAATAATGAAGAGGAAAGGTCAGAGACGTATAATAACCTGAATCTACTCGTAAACTAGATAAAAGCAAAAGATATATGCTCTAGTACAGCAGTATTGTAATAATCTAGAAACAGACAAACTTTATAGTTTTACAGTATTTTTACAGTGTTTCCTTCCAAGTGTTAAATTTTAATTTTTTTTTTTTCCTTTATTTATAGGATGGTCTAAGCCACTTCCCAATCCTACATAGGTGAGAGCCATGAGTTGTGGAGGCATCAGTTAACAGCAATATTCTTTGCATGACTTAATGCTATTTAAACATAATTTGGTCATTATGTAAACTTGCTTAACTTCTAACTACCGTGGGGGTGGAGGGGGAAGAAACCCTTCCCTTGTGCTAGCTTAGTTTTTCCAGAAGTAGGTATTAACCTTCCAATTAACTTTATGATGGAGCTGTCAACCCTGAAACTACATAATAAAAAAATATAATTCTCTAAGATTATATAGTTCTTAGCCAGCTGGCGTTTTTTTTTTCTGGAAAACAAGAAAGGTTTCAGTTAAAAAAATACAAAAAACCTCATTAGATTTGTGGACCAAGGTAGAAGTAAGGACCTATGTACTAAAACATTCAAAGATGATTCACAATAAATATTCAGAAAAGTTATGTAAAAGAATTAAGCTGAATAAGATTGAAAAAATAAGTGGTCAAGACTTGAATTAATAAGAAAACTATGCTGCTTCCTAGTCCTGTTACACGTGTGACAAAAGTAGACCATTATAAACAGAAAATGACTTTGTGATGGTACAATTAATTTTTGATGTCTTAGCTGCTTAATATGCAGGAGCCATTATTGGAGGTGATCAGAAACTGCCCTGTGGACAACCTCTAGAGAGGTGCTCCCTTTCTGTAGCCTGTGGCAGAGCTGGGGAGGGGCTGAAGATACCTCACAGCCCCATCATCTCCTGATTTGCACCCCATGCTTGCAGTATCCTGCCTGGTCAGATAAGGGACAGCAAAGGCGCTGAGAGCTTGAGCAGCAGCCTCACTGAAACTCTTGACTTCGTTTAAACCCAATTGCAGAATACAATTTAGATATTATCTGGACAAACTGGGTCTTCTTAATTTTCTTCCTCCTTTCCCCCCAAACAAAAATATGATGTGGTTCATAATATTACATGTTGTGGAGTTTTCCACAACAAACTTAAATCCAAATTTTATAGTTCCAGTGCCACTTTAGAGTGGATACATAGCTTTTTGTGGTACAATAAAACATATTCCATTGCTTAGTTTCTAATTTTACCCAAGCCTCTGGTCTTTATTGATGTGACTAAGCTTGCCATGGTCACATAATATTAGTGGATGCACTTGCTGCAGTGCAACTAAAATGTTAGCAGTAGAGGAGCATAGGAACCACCTTCCCGAGTCAAAGTACAGTTTTATCTGAGCAGACTAAAGGGTTAAAACTTAATTACCCTAATCCCATCCCTGTTTTGTCCTTAAACACAGCTAAAGTCTACAGTAAAGATAGAAGGATCCCACACTGATACAGATGATTTTTTATGTTTTAAAGAGTTTGGGTGATTTTTTAACATTGGGAATTACTCATCCTCTGTAGTAGAGATCTTATAAAAAAAGGGCCAGACTGCTGCCAGCAGTAGTCCTGGTACATCTTTCCATAATCATTATCAGGATGAAGAAGACAACATTTTCAACTCTTACCTAGCCTGCCATTCTCCTATGCCTGCAGAATGTGGGACAGGGTAGGGAAAGGGAAGATGAAGATCTTGGCAGCTGAGTACATTCAAGCTGGGATTTGCTGGAAACTCACAAGGCACAGATGTAGATTTGGATTCGAGGAGGCATATATTAACTATGTATTTCTGCAGCAATTGTCAATGTGCTGGTAGTTCAGCAGCTTCCAGGGTTCTCAGTCAAGACCTTTATTAAAGAAATTAGCCAAGCCTTACTATTTCAGGCTGCCATCTAACTCAGGAAAAAACCTCTGTATGAGTTTAAATCTGGTTCATGTTTTTAAAAGCTGTCCACAAGTGTTAGAAGAAGAAGCCTGCTAGTTTTATTCAGGGAAGAAGTGATTTTTGAATGCAGTTAGTGCAGATTTAATTCTGTGAATGACTAGGATACAGGCATTTTGTTGGGAAGTAGTTGAATGATTGTCCTAGTATGCCTTGAAAATATGCCTTCCTTGTCTTAAACACTGGTGACTGCTACCATCTCACCTGAAAAATCACTCAGTTCAGAATGGGACTAAGTGCTTAACAACCTGAGACACTAAAATGTAAAATGTACAAACAGATCTGCTGGTTTAGTCTGACAGGCTTTCTTTGTCAAGTTTGAAAAAGTATTTGGTTTTGAGCTCATCTATTGCTGTTTTGATTAACAGATACTTCCACACATAACTCAGTATTAGCCTCTCCTTCATCTTAATATGAGTATATTCTTGTAAATATGCAATTGAAATTGTTTATGAAATTTCCAGCAGTGACATTACAGATGTTTTACTTGCCTGAGGGTATAGTTTAAACTTGCTTTGATGCTGAAGAAAATATTCCTGTAACTACACCCTTACATGCTACAGAATAGTATTTTAAAGATCCTAGATTTTAAAGCCAGATTTGAGAGACTCACAGACTCTCAAACACAAGTTAACAACAAGGACCTTATATTTCTATTCTCCATATAAAAAGGAGACAGCTCTCAATCCTAAAAGAACATAAATATTGAATATGCATGGTGGAAATGGAGACTTTCAGTATAGCAAGGGACAAAATCTAATCACACACCCTCTGTTGAAAGCTTAGATGGTCTACTGGGAACCCAAACTTTGCATATATAGCACTTGCAAGCCTCTGGAGCCTAAGCTGTGTCTAGAAGCCTCTAAATCCCTGTGGCATATCTCCAAACAGCACATGCTCTGTCTTGCAAATCTCCTGAGACGTAGAACTCAAAATGCAGTTGCACATCCCAGGGCAAATACCAGCTTCACAGAATGCTCTCTCATGCCAGAAATAAGAGCCTTCCATCCTTGCAAGTTAGTCCTTTAGCAGACATGTATGCACGTATACAGAAGCTTTGCGAGGAACTGGAACACAGCTCTTTTTACTTAAAGGACAAATTATACGTTGTTACTGAAGGTTATTAATCTGCCAAGGATAAGATCCCACCCACCCAGTGTACAGCACCTCACACAAGTGTGATCTGTCTCTGGAAATATCTACAAGCAGCTGCCTCCCTCCGTAACTGGAGAGGGATCCAAAATATCTCTGTTAGGGATGCTTCAACAGACACCACCTAAGTCAGATGGGCTAAATCCACCTCTAATACCTGAAAACTGTGCCCTTCATGTTATCTTGTTCTTCCCTCTGGGTCTGTTTGTTTTCAGTTTTCTTTCCACCCTGCTGAGCTCCTGGAGCAGATATCTCTTCTTCAGCCTGAGTTGCTAAATATGGCCCATTACCCTTTCTTATAACCTTCTAGTTCCTATGCCAGATGACATCTTTTGTATGCTGATCTGGAAAAAACATACCCTATATAGGTGACTTTGTTGCTTAAGTGACCTGCTGTCTACTGTACCAAAGCTGAGTAACAGGAGCTAGCTCATTGCTTAAAGCAATTATGCTTCAGTGGTCCAAGAATCCTCTGCTGTCTGTGCCTCTATGATGTGAAGAATCAGGCCAATATTCAACAAAAAAACAGCAGAAAGAATAAAAACTGACCTAACCAAAACAGAGTTGGCAGCTTTCTAACCACACAGACAAGACACTCACAGGTCACCTCCCACTCTCTGTGGCCTCCTCCTAAAACAAACAAACAAACAAATAAAAAGCCCCACAAGTACAACTTGCTTAGATTTATTTAGATGTGGAAAATTTAGGTCATGAGGCTCCATTCTTCCCTCTTTTCCCCTCCACAGTCTATAGCTATTTTATTGGCTTAGTAAAGGCTAATCGAGTTCTTAGCTTTGAAGTGTCTGAGTACTGGCGCAGCTCCACTCAAGCCCCATGCTTCCTGCCAACATCCCCATGGCAGAAGAAAGGGATGGTAAATGATCTTCACAACAGTCCTTCACAACTACTTCACAGCTTCTGCAGACTCTCACAAATGCAACTGGTAAGGCACAGAGGAACAGAAAACCCGTCCAACTATTCGGTGGAATGACTAAGCTGCCAGATTCCATGGTCATGTTCATAACCTACCACACACATAACCTCTACATATTTAACAATATAATTCTTTCAGTGTGTTGTCAAGCATTGGAACAGGCTGCCCAGGGAAGCAGTTGAATCACCATCCCTGTCTGTGTTTAATCTCATGTAGATATGGTGCTTAGAGACATGGTTTAGCAGTGGACATACAGAGTAGGGTTATTGGTTGGACATGATGATCTTGAAAGTCTTTTCCAACCTAGATGATTTTATGATTCTATGAGGGCTCTATGTAGATCAATCACATGGGAAGATAAATTTAACAAACTGGAAAAGCTAAGAATACAGCAGATATATAGGAGAACCATGTGTAAAGCTGGTAAAAGAGTGTAATAAATGTATGAGTAATATCTTATTGAGATACTGGTTTGATAGGGAAGTCACAGTACACAGAGGTTGGCAAGAGTGCTGTTAAATGAAGTAGCTGCATTTACTTGTTTCCAAACACAGCCTGCTATTTTTAATTACATTTTTAAACACAATGCCTATGCAGAAGCTTTCTAATGCCAAGCCTGACCAAAGTTATTTTTATAGTCTAACTAAAACCTTCTAAAAATAGAGCATTTCTAATACAAAACCACTAGCGAAACTTTAATAACTCTTACAGTATGCCGGTGTGGTCTGAGTAAACTATATACTGTGATGACTTAAGAATGAAAAATAAGAAAGATGAGAAACAGAAGCTCAATCGCCCAAAGTGTGACACAGGTAGGGGTCCCAGCTTGAAATTCTTCAGGACTGTTTGTGTATGCAGTGAAATGCTCCCAAGTTTCATTTATCATGTCTTTCTGCAACATCAGCTGATTTTCTACACAATGTTAATCTGTGCCAGTTAAGAAAAAGTTTGGCCTTAGCTACTTAGATCATTATAAAAAACCCTTGCTTTTGTTCACCACAACCAACCTTTCAGGAATATAAATAACACAGTTTTTCCTGCAATCAGGATTGAAATGCCTTCTATCAGCTAATGGATCAAAGATGGGATTGTGCTGTTATAATCAGTATTGGTCAGAGAAATTAGTAGTTTGATGAACTGAATCAAGTAACATTTTCAAGGTTTCTCTTCAAGAGAAATACTTTATTATTATTATTATGCTGCTGTAATAAAATACAGATTTTCCATTTACAGAGCAGTAACTAAACATTATATGATTTACACAGATTCCATCAGTATTTCTAATGACAGCAGAAATATTTCTGGAACAACATAGGTTTCCCAAGAGGTTTGCATCATGAGATAAGTAACCTTTCCTGATGAAAAACAAGTAAATAAATGTCTTCTAAAAAAATATATTTTTCCCATCAGAATGAATTTGAGGCCAACATTTGAAAACTGCTGAACACTAAGTGAACTTCCAAGCTTATGTTGTTCATATAAGCATGAATAATTATAATGATGCTTGCAAAACGTAGGCTCATAATGAACAAGACAAGGATCGTGTGTGAATATTTCTCGTATTTTTTGTATCGACGCTGACATAAAAAAAGAATCAGCATTGTATTAAAAAAGCAGAAATTAAAACTTCACAGATTATTAGAAGGAAAAATAATGCTCTTCTACTAACAAGCTGCTATCATTTTCTGCCTCAAACCATGAATCTGAATTATTTGACTGAAGACATGAAATTATCCCCATGATCCTGTGGCGAAAAGCAAAACTCTCTCAGTCCTGTGTTAATTGCTTGGTAAATATCAGTCCTTTAAATGACATTGTCTGAAAATAAAGCTCCTACAAGTGATTATCCTATGAAGTCTCCAAGATGTTTCAAATCAGGTTTTCTAGTACTTGGACAACTCTAACACTGAAGAACATTTAGCCAAATCAAAGATAATGGTTATGAGGCTTTTCAGCCTCAGCAGAAAGAAGTAAAACTAGTTCTGTAAATTATCATGTGCTCTATGAAGCAACACAGAAGGAGTAAGACTAAGAAGGTTTTACAAACTTAAACACATTTCTACTTATATCACTAGATTGTATCACCAATACATAAAAATGTTTAAGGTACAAAGTGAAATTAGTATTTCTTTAAAAAAATCTTAAGTACCTTTTCCTGAAATACATTAAGTATTGGACATTGTTTAATTCTTTTTTTTTCCCTCCAGATTTTGCTGGAAAGGATTACAGACAAAGTAAGGGTTAGTCTCAGAGATGGAAATAAACTGAAAAGCAAAAATAGATATTATTTTCATGACATGTAACTGCCTCATTAAGCACTCCCAGTTCACATGTTCGTGACTAAGACTTCTACATATTCAAAAGTGACCTCACAAAGGGGTGGAGAGCAAGGTGTCAGAATTTACTTCATGCTGCTCCTGTCTAACATACGCTATAGATGGTGATATACCCAAGCACATTGTCAGGTTTGTCTTCTCATATTTTCCAGGGTGATTACTTTTTGTAACAAAACAAAACAAAAACCTAGAGAAATATAGCTCTAGAGCTGAAAGCCAACTAAAATCTCTATCCAGCTGTAACTCTTAGGATATGATGAGGCTGGAGCAGTGAGAGACAAAAGGATGCCCAGCCAAATCGGAAAGAGCTCTGCAGGTGATGAAGTGGGAAAGGAAAATGGATGCAAACCAAAGGAGGACAAGAGGATAAGCTGCATGGATATCACACACACATATTCATGGCCATGACACATGACACACTTGGCAAAAAGGAGCTGGTGGAACCAACACTAGAGCTGAAACAGTAATGCACAGAAAAGGCATACAAGGGACTATGCTGTCATTCTCTTCCTGGTCCAATGTGCTGAGAGCATCTAAGCAGCATCTGTAATTTGTGTTCATCTTCCCTACCATGAGCACACTTCAGCTCTGATGGAGGTGAAATTAGTTTCATCTTTAAATTAGGATTTTTTGCTTTTGCCCAGAATGAAAATCTCAGTTTAAGCATAAAGTGCAAGCTGGAGTTCTTCCATATTCCCTGCAGCCCAGTCACAATTCCAAACCTGACAGCATGTCTCTATTCACACATACCATTTCTGAAACACTCTGTTTCATGGTGAAACTAGTGTAGGCAGGTGGGCAACCAAGCTTTTCAGCAGACCAGGCAATGCTCTCTACTGCTATAAATACTCCTTCAATAATGCAGGTATATTACATGTACATTTAGGCTTAAATCAAGATTGAAACTGTAGAGATCAAAGCTTTATGTTTAGTATTTGCAAAGTTCTCAGTAATGTTGGATTTGGTTTGAGTGTCTTTTATCTGCTAATAGAAACTTAAGAATACTTACCTTTAACTAATGTCTAAGTGAATGCCTCTGAGACTGTCCCAGCCTACGTTGCTAAGGCTGTACAGAGTGTTTCAATAGTCTGATCCTTTACTATAATTGACTGAGGATGAATGAGTGTTCTGAAGATTGTCCTGTCCCTTCAGGGGATTTCAGTTAATCTCTTCTTTAGGTTAGGTGGAATAGTAGATTCTTCTATGAAGCAGCATGGTGCACAGTTTGAATTTTTCCCAGATCTACTCTGAGAACAATACTGACTAGACTGTAGAACTAAACCTAGATCCAACCGTTTAATTCCACAGATGTCTCATGGAAGACAAGATGAGATACATACATAGAAAACAGATACCTCCCAAATTCATATACAGCAGCTACCCTCTCAGCATGACAAACCAGAGGAGACACCATCCATTTCCCTGTACGTAGTCATATTAATGCAACTAATTTCCAATTAGAGAACTGTCTTTCTTATGCCCCTTTTGTTGCCTACTTTTGATAGCGACAAATCTTTTCCAGATGCGTTATCTTGGGCTGATTATACTAAAAAAAAAACCAAAAACCCAACAAAAAAACCCAAACAAACAAAAACCAACCAAACAAAAAACAAACAAACAAACAAACAAAACCACAAAAAAAACCCACTACCTGTTTGCAAACATTTTCCTGAGAATTAATTGTGTCTGAACACCAGCAGCTGTTGCAACTTCTTATACATGGAAATGAGTACACATTCTTCTCAGGCTTATCTTTAGACAGTTTTCACTCACAAGGCAACACTGTACCAGGCACATTTAGAATAAAGAGGAGTAGCAGGTATTTGAAACTTCCCCAGCAGATGTTTAGCATATTGGGGGAGATGCTTGCTACATATCATTGGACCATTTACAATGTGTTGAGCTCAGAGAACAGCAAGGAAAAGATAGCATATTATATGGAGGATATTGCCCACAGCTGCAAAATGAAGAGGTTACCAGGGGAGCTCTGAATTTGGATGCCACATACAAAGCTATGAAAATAAGCTGGTTTTCAGGAATCCTACTTGTTCTACATTTTCTGACTTTTAACACATTTATATTACAAACCTGGTTCATATTCCTGTATATAAGTAATTTGCCTATCTTGGGATGACAGAAGCTGAATAAAGAGTACACTTCATGTATAGATTATCTGATTGAAGATCTGTAGAAGTAAATGTGTTCTCATTTACCTCATTGGACAATGGAACAGACCTATAAGCACTATTAATCCCAGAATGAAAGTTAATCAGTTAATCAGATTTAAGACTTTTTCAGAATTGTTATTGCCTTCCCCACTGCTTTCAAGATCATAACTTTCCAGTTATGATTTGCTCACACTAAGGCAGTGTGGTTGTTAGTTATCCCCTGAGAAAATCTCTAGCAAGCATAGATTTTCCATGAAAAATTAAGAGGACACCAGCCTTCCTCTTGGTGAGTTTCCCTTGGTGGTCTGTGCACGATCCTGTCTGTTTGATATGTCTGGAGTTCTGTAGCTGTGAAGCTGTCCCAGTGAAACTGGTGCTGCACTCACCCTTGTCTGGTATGGCATGCTTTGTGATCTGAAACAACTCCTGGCTGTTTATTTTATATCTTTCAACATGTAAAAACTGGAGACATTTCAGATTACATCCAAAGAGCATGGTCCCAAGCATCACACACAACAACCTTCCTGCATGCTCCAGAGATTTCAGGAAATCCTGTTCCCCTGAGATACACCTCGCCAATTTTCCTTTCCTCGGCCAAGACACATCTTTCCTCCAAGCAACCCTGTTCTCCCTTCATAAGGAGAAGCAGATCAGCAACTCATTCATCCCCACTTCCCACATTCTCCATGGCAGCTGCACCTCAGAAAGCTCATCCCTCCCTCTGCATTTGGCTGCTGAAACACATTTTTCACAGGACTCGGGAAACACAACAATTGTTAGAATTAATAGCTTTGTATGGATCAGATAAAGAATTCTTTCCTGAACCACAGCTATTAAAAAGGTACAAGTAATCACTGCAAATAATCCTCAAAATCCAGTGCTATAAACCTCCAAGGAGGACTGCAAAATGTATCAAAAAGGCAAATCTTCACTCAAATTTCTAGCATCTTAAAGCAAAAATAATGTGGTAACTCTAGGCATTTAATAAGAACACTCTAGTTTTGTGCAATAATACGATATGATGCAGCCTGTAGCTGTAACTGGGCAAGATTTGTCTTCTCTATGTTCACATGCACATTTTGTGAGAGAGGATTTCTGTGTAATAACTATGGTAACAGTGTGTTACCAGCATCCCTGTTTGGCAGCTGCAGAGCTTCCCATACATTCCCCTTTCATAATTTAAGTTCAAGATTTACTACATCTGGTACTTTATTTTGTACATGGCCAAAGAAGGCTAGAAAACTCCAGGTTATGCACAGGTTTACCTGGAGAAGTAGTAACTTATAATAATCTCATCTTTCAAAAATGGCAGAACATTTCTTCTCAAGTCTACAAAGGACTGAAATCATTAGATAAATACTGACAATTCTTTTCAGAAAAACACCTGGTACAAGCTCCAACTTCTTCAGCTTAGCTCTGTTATTAAGGCATATAGATTTGAAGAGCCACTCAAGAGTCAATAGAGTAGTAGTACACTGAGATTCAAAAAGCTGAAGTGGTTTTGCATTGAAATATTGACCAGCTGAATCTGGGATAAATTACCATTATCTAACTTCATTTCATTCATTTCCCAGGAAATAAACCTATGTTAAAATTCCAACTCTGAGGATTAAAAAAATACACCCAAAATACACTTTGTTCACTAACATACAGAAAATACTGTAGAACACTTAAATCACCTCTGAGACGAACAGAAATCTTACTCAGTCTAAGTAAAAACACCTAGTAACACTTCTAGAAGTACTGGTTCCTTTCCAGAGTCATTGCAGCAGTATGAACACCAAAATCCAGAAACAAGAGACTGTTTTTGTTCCCATCCCATCCTTTCCTTTACCTGTGATTTCTTTCCTAGAAGCATTTTGTTCTGGTGTTGTTTACCCTGTTTTCACCACTGTTTCATCAATACAGTAAAAAGTCCAGGAATGGTATGGAAAAAAATGGCAAGATCACAAACAATTGCATTCATTAGAAAATTTCCCCAGGTTAAAAAAAGGAAAGG
>JAAGNO010002959.1:6982-23971 GCA_033439905.1 Ceryle rudis | reverse complement strand
CCTGTGATTTCTTTCCTAGAAGCATTTTGTTCTGGTGTTGTTTACCCTGTTTTCACCACTGTTTCATCAATACAGTATGGTATGGAAAAAAATGGCAAGATCACAAACAATTGCATTCATTAGAAAATTTCCCCAGGTTAAAAAAAGGAAAGGAAAGGAAAGGGAAGGGAAAGGGAAAGGGAAAGGGAAAGGGAAAGGGAAAGGGAAAGGGAAAGGGAAAGGGGGGAAAAAAAAAAAAAAGGTTCAAAGAAAGTGTCCGGAACATCAGTTATCTTATGATGAAAACAGTTAATGTGAAAACCTCTTGAAAGGGAAAAGTGAAACTGAGAAGGACACAATCCACTGAAATTAGTGCTTATCCTGTGTGAACACATTCACTATGAGATACAAATATCCATTTCCTTTTTCTAATTACATGGACAAAGACAAACCCTCTTCAGAGACAGAGGAGTTTTCTAGTATTTTTGTCTTTAAGAGCAAAGTGGAAGTAACAAATATGTGTGCCAGTTCCCTAAAACTTTAAAAGAACTCAAAATGATTTTATTTTCCCTCCAATGTTATTAGAAGATGTTACTCTCCAAATGATCACCAAACAGAATCTTTTTTTTTACCAGTTGCCCACAGTGATGCTCAATCTTCCTTGTAAGTTGTTGCAAACACTAAAAAGCCACAGGTATTCTATGTTAAAATAAATTGCACCAGAATATTGAAGAGGGAATGCAATATAAAAGGATAAAGAGATGCTGTGATCTTAATACAGAGAAAGCCGAAAGTCTGTAACTAATAAACAAATGTCTCAGGACTTCTTCATTTTCACTTGATTTTACCTGGAGTCACCAACAAACAAATTTTTCCTCTCATCTCTCCTCTCTCCATATAGTCTACTGCGTATTCACTTCATCTGTCTTTACATCATTAGCGAGCACACATTTTCCGATTACCTGCAAAAAAAGGACTTTTCTGATAAAAATCCACAAATGGAATGTTTTATGTAAAATATTTTTAAAAAAGAAACCTAAACTTTTTTTCAGGTTCTAATCTTTTTTTTTTTTTATATAAGGTAATTAAGAAAGAGTTTTTTTCAAAATTTAACTAATATCTAAACATAAATTTTATTATTTTTTTGTAAAATGCTGATACTACCAAGTTCTTTTTTACCTGCTTCATTAATATGTCCTTTGAATGAGCAATTTTCTTTCTATAATCCTTTTATTTTATTATTAGGGTAGCTCACAGGTTTACAAATCACCAAAAGATATGAAAAGTTCATAACATTAATGTATTTCACTAATTGTCAACATTTTCTACTTAACTCTATTACCTTAGAGAAATTACTGCTGTCAGTAATCATAGAATCATAGAATGGTTTGCACTGGAAGGGATCTTAAATACCATACCGTTCCAACTCCCCCTGCCATAGGCAGGGACACCTTACACTAGATAAGGTTGCTCAAAGCCCCATCCAACCTGGCCTTGGTAGTCAATCCAGCAAAGCATATTTACAGGCAGTGATCCCAAGCTTGATCTCAAAAAGGCAATGGGATATTAACTGCAACTCCCCTGGGATAACCGGACTCAGTAGGGGTATTCTGCTGTTAAGAGATTTTTCATCAGTTTCACACTGGCCCTTCACAATGATATCATGGTTTAGCGAGATGAAGCCTCCATTAGAAGCAGAAAAAGTGGCAGTGTCCACCTAGCACTGGAAATACCTCATGCATACACAAGCCCACAGTTAAGATGTACAAAGCAGACAAAAGGGAGACCTGCAATTATAAGGGGAAGTGTCCAGATTTTATTTCTCTTCTCATTTGAAAAGAAAAAGAAAAATACTGGTATAGACACAGATGTGCTTATTGGACTTCAGTGACTGATGAGATTTTATTTGCTTATAACTAGTATTATAAATGGCATAAGAAATTAACTCTGGGAGATATTTTTAAAAGGTTGCTGTTGAAAATGCAACAGAGCTCTCAGCTTTTAAGGTTCTATATTTTAACGGTTTCTTGTTTCCCTGCTGGAGTCATATCAGGTGATACATTCACAATGATGTTAATTTGTTCTTTGCTAATTAACATAAGTGCTTCTTGTTGGACACAAACAATATTTAGATACAAAAATATAATGAGGTAAATGTGGTAAGACAAGAAATAGGGAAGGGTAGGAAAGGGAAGATTCTCCTGGTGTTTTTTTGTATCATCAGAGATGTACCTTTCATTTCAGGTCCTACTGATTCCTGTCTGGTCTCTTGGGACTTATGCACTGCTGGACAGAACACCACTTTCTACCTGTTACTTGAGAGTGGCTGCCCTATACGACAAGTTTAAAAATTCATGAATCTGTAATGCAAGAAAGGGACACCTTTTCCTTACTGTATAACTCAACCACTGCACAAAGGTCATGACACAAAAAGGCTGGTGGAATTAAATGGGGTCTTTTTTTTTCATTTTAAAGCACTGAAGGGATGTCTATGTTAAGAAACGATTAAACTTGTTTCTTACAAAGCCAGCAGCCCAACCCACCTAAGAGTCACTGGTTTTAAAGAAGGGTCCACTTACAAGCAGTTCTGTTCTCCCCATGGAGAGCTGTCCAGATACAGGGAATCAGAGCCGTGTATATCTGCAGCTCTCTACCCTTGTACCTGAAGCTTTCACGTCTCCTTTAGTCTTTATCTCCAGAACTTGTTACACTATTTTCTTCCCTGAATGTGAACGAAAGATTTTGGTCATACTGTTTAAGAAAAGACAGCAATGAGTGTTTATCCAGAGCAGTGCTGGTCTACATCTGTGAATCCTAACCTACGGCTGTTTCCCACCACGGTTCAGCCTGCTGCATTATCTGGATAATCTGGAAGGCAAGAGACACATCTGGCCACCTTCACACCCTGCGTCTGGCACTGCAGCCTGTGTCATAAAAATTGAAAGGAGCAACCCAGACAAGTCTAGAGCACAGGGCTGCAATTCTTCTGACACTTTTAGTATGCAGCCTAAATTCACCCCACTAAGATGTAGGTGGCCATCGATGGTGCTTTTCCTTTAGGGTCTGTTTAAGATCATTGGTGAGTGAAAGGTACTTCCATCAAGTAATACAGCACACCCAAGTCATCAACGGTTTTCTGTGTATTGTCTGCATTATCTTTAAAACAAACAAACAAACAAAACCAACCAACCAAACAAAAACCCACCAAAAAAAACAAACAAAAAGCAACCAACCAAACAAAAAATCCACCAAAAAAAAAAGAACAAAAAACCCCAGACAAAACCCACAAAAGCCAAACAGGAGAGCAAAGACTTTTCTAAATGAACCATTTCCCTTAGATGCCTAAAATTATACAGAATGACACTAGATTTCCATGACCTATACTGAACCAAATAAGAGCATTAAGAAGAGGTAGGAGGGGAGTTCCAAGGGTATTTTCTGTCCTTTCTTCTTAAGGCAAAACTTTCTTCTTCAGGAGAAACCAAGAAAACTCAAAGTTTGGAAAAATCCAACAATGCAATCTGAAAGCAAAAAACTAGTTTGCCTAAATTAGGATTTCAGCATGGAAAATCCAATGATGTGCCTAGCAATTTGGAAACTGGCTACTCTCCAGTAACTCCACAGACACCAAGATCACTGAAAAACTGGTTTTGGCAGGGTAGTTAGTTCCGAGTGCCAAGATTTTTTATTTAAAAATATTTTACTTTCAACATTTATTTAGATTTGTAAAGAGAGATTGAAAAAGAGATCAAATTACAAAAACATTTAAAAAACCAGAAAATCTGCCTTGGGTTGAGAAAATTGCTTTAAATTGTTGAGAGTTGATATGTTCTCGTTCTCTTTCCTTTCCTCTCTTCTCCTTATTTTAACCTTTCAAATTATTTTTCATATGCTAGATATCAAATGAAAAAATCCATTATGCCATTGATATGGGCAGGGTCCAGAACATCTAGTATAAACTAGTCTCCCTAGCCTAGTAAATGAAAAGAAATGGTTACCTCTGTAATATGGATCACATAATATTAAAATACCTTCCAGAGAATTGTGCTATAGGAATTTTTAATTCTCTCCATTCACTGCATAGGAAATGTGAGGACTTCTCTCTAATGCATACAATATACATTTAGTTATTATACATTTAACAAATAATAAACTAATAATTAAAATAATAAATAAGAAACAGTCAAATAAATCCTACCCCTAGTGCCTTCAAAGTTCTTCACTGTTCCAGAAATCCTGTCTACCAAGTTTAGACATCTAAGTTACATAGAGGGGATTTTTCCATGGAGACATTAAAAGACACTTGTCTTCTTTAACTGTCTTTGTAAGTAACTTATTTTAGGTGAAGGGGTTAACCAAGCATCTGAAATGAGGGTGTGATTTAAGCAGCAGATTGGATCCTCCACCTGTAACATCACCAGCAGAAGCACAAAGTTGCTAATGTAGATAGAAGCTCATTCTGTGAAGGAAAACTGTGGTTTAAAATTCATAAGTCTCTTTTTGTATGTTTGTTCTACTGCAAATCACACACAAAAATTCATTGATTGCCTGGTTGAAGGAATACTAATTATAGTAGCAGGTAAGTGAGATTAGAAACGCAAGCAGAGAGATGAATCCAGGGAATGACATGCAAATGCATCGTCCCTAACAAGGTCACCAGTGTCCCATGTAAGGCACAGAAAAGCATGAACACCAAAGTATCTGTTGGAATATATAGCAAGCAGGGTGTAGATTAGGTTATTACATTTTGCAGTAAAAACAAGGCATTTCACAGTCAAGGCTCACAGGTTTCATTTCAATGACTATAGAAAATGCCCAGATCCCAGAAGAAGGAGGATCATTAATCCTATTCATTCCCATCTTGAAAAAAAATGCCCCTTCCCTCTTTGCCAGGCAACAAGCTTAGTTTCAGTCATGAACAGTACTTACCAAAAAACCTACCAGCACTGTTTGAAGTCTGGGAAACTCAAGTGAACCATAAGCGATACTTCCTAGCTCACAAGATGTGTTAAACAAATTTTTTAACCAACAGAATCTGCTGGGGGTGAAGGAAGGGAGAGAGAGGAAAGGAAAATGTAACATATGTTATGAGTTGGCCCCAAATCTGTTGTAAAATCAGACCCTCCTCCTATTAACTACCAGTGATTGCTGGCACAGCTTGTCACTATCTTCCTCCTCAGTTGCACCTCATTCAGTTTGCTGTCCTTATGGGGTGCGTCAAGCCTGTGGGAGTCAACAAACTATGCTATGGTTAGGCTGCTATAGAAAGAGATTTCAGTACAACTGCTGCTGATCTTGATGTCACCCTGCAATGCTTGTCACCCATCATTCACAGGAGGTAGATGCCTGGCAGCATTAGCAAAGCATGCAGCCTCCTAGGCCACTTTCAGTGCTCTGGTCTAGCAGTCAGGCTGCAGGTGTCACCCCAGCATGTGAAGAGCCTTTATAAAATGTCTGAAAATGAGAAGGATGCCAAAAAGGAGATAACTTTCCTTCTTTTCCTACAGGTCTTGGGTGCCTCTTCATCTCAGTTGTCTGTCCCCAGGATGGCCTGGTAGATCAATTACTTTGGGGTGGGCTGCTACCTACAGCAAAGCCCTGCAGCCCCAATATTTCACACAATAACTTCCACAGCTCCTACAGCTTTTAACAAAAAGCCCCACAATTCCAAGGTACTGACAAATACACATTTAAAAAGATGTTCTGCTAGTTGACATGTGCCATCAACTTTCTCTCACTTCAGAGTGTTTCAGTCCCCCTAGGCATCCAACTCCTTGTGTTTTCTGAAGGATGCTGCATTTCTCCCTTGGCCTCCAGGCCAGCAGCACATTTCTGAAGACTGTCAAGGACACATAAAAACATTGTCTGGATGATCTTTTTGTGGTTTATTAAAATGCGAGTGCACAACCCCAAGCTTTTTAGCATAAAGGTAGAAAAGTGCACTTTCTACTTCTATCATGTTAAATTCTGTCTCTCTCTGTGTTGTGTAAGGTTTGTATCAATCTGGTAACAGGTCACACTCTTGCTGCTCATACATGGGACTGCAAACCTAAACAGGATATCAACCTGAATTTACTAGAAAAATAAGTGTCTAAGAATTTTCTCCTGAGTTGCAAAGCAGGAAAGGTATTTTCCGTTTGAAGGTATAGTCTGCATTTTACCATTTGGGACGCTGTATGTGCCAAGCTTCCACAAAACAACAACAAAAAGCCATGCCGAGGGTAATATACCAGATGCTAATATTTGGGGGGGGGGGGAAGTATATGTAGTCCTTTAGAACAGAAACAATTGTAATACTACCTTCCACATCATGCCACATAATCCTGGCCACATTTAGATAACAGTTTGCTACACTCAAGTGGCTTTTTATCTCTGGATATTTGAGTGGTCTAAAATGCACAATATTCATTAAGGACACTTTGACAACAGCCCTTCTTTTTTTCAGTACAGATGATGCTAGGCATGTTAAGGCCACATTGTGAAGACTAATTCAAACCTGAGAAGCCAGAATACAACTTCTTGTGCTACCCTACCACAGAGATGGTCCCAATGGCTCTAGTGCCCCAAGCAAACTGGAGGAGACAGAACACTGTTAAAATATATTATTTCCTTCACCTTGGCTAGGCCTACCCTGGGTACACGAGGATACCTGAAGATTTGGCAATGTCAGTGACCCTTTCTGCATCTGGGATCTCAGGGACTCATTTGCTGCTTGGCAGTTCAGCCCGGGCTTCACCACCTTATGCTTTTGGCAGAACCTTGATTTCCTACAGCTTTTCTGAATTTCAAAGGAAGTGACTTTCCCAAGGTCACACAGGAAGCTGATGGCAGAGAAGAAAGCAGCACTTTTCACACCCTTAACAGCAGATGTCTTAATACTCAGTACGTAGATCTTTCAAGATGAGTTAAAGCTTTGTATTTTAACCTCAGTACTGTATTTGGTTATTAGCTAGGAAGTCGGGGACAGCAAAAGCCCAAGGACCCTCACATGGACCCAGTGGGAGACATCAAGTATCTTGGTTGGGCTGTGTCACTGTAACAGTCCCCCTTTCACTGCTTTTCTTTGTGTTTTACAAAATACAGCAAATGTAGTAGATTAAAAGATGGTACTGATCATAAATGTGCATCTGTGATTGTAAAAAAGCTTGGAATTATGGCATGTAATGAGCAAAGAGAGTGATGACAGAAAAGTATTTTTAAGTTATAAAGCTCTAAACAAATGCTTATTCTTTATTAACACGTATTTAATTTCACTGCCTAATAAACACAGATGAAAAAAGTCTATGTTAAAAATTCAACACCTTTCCCCTTTGGGAATTCCCTCATAAACATGAAATGCTTTACAAATATTGAGGAGGAAAAAGAAAAAAAAAAACAATAAACAGAAAGAGGAAAAAAAAAAGGCATCGCAAGAACTATGACAATCTAAAATTCACATATCAAGTAGGAAAAGTATTACAAAGCCCCTCCAGCCACACAGCACATACACAGAGTTTCAGGATTTATTACAGACCATAAAGAAGCAAAACAGACACTGAGGATGGGACACAGTGCCTAAATATAGACACTGCCTAAATATTGTCATTCTGAATACCATATGGTCTCTTACTTTGTCTTCAGCTGGCAGCACTGGAGGGCACAGTCCTAGGTCGTGTCTACCTACCTGCACAGGTGCCTCAGATACCCCATGGTGCCCTAGATGGCAATTGATGTCTATGCTTAGTTGATTATTTATGTCTCTCATCATGAGATCTAGATTACATAATGATAGAAAAGTGAAAATATGAATCTCAGATCTGGACTCTTGCGAAGTGATTCAGGTACCTTAACTTAGATATGTGATGCAATTTGAAATCCTGATGGTTATCTAAGACATGACATAGGAATTCCAGAAGACCTGCAGATGTCTAGGTAGGCAGGACTCCCTTGAATATCTTAAAGTATTAGTTACCAAAGTAATTGAATCTTTCTAACCTGGAAGAAAGGATACTAATGCATCCTTTTGCTCTGCAACATTCTGGAAAGAGAGTGTAGCTTCTGACATACAATCCAATAAAGGTGAATATTCTTCTACTGTTCATAAGGTTTTCCTCCAATCATTCTACATGTTTTGGATTTATTATTTTTTAGTACATTTTATCTGTATTATCAATGTGAGACAAAATTAGAAAGGTGTAGTAACATTTTTCTTATACAACTCTATGGAAGATCAAGAAAGGAGAAAATATCACCCTAGAAAGCAGAATAGCTTGGTTTCAAGTGTACGCTCCGAGGAATAACAAAAAGCCAAGTAATAGAATACAGAAAAATTGCTCCTCCTTTAAAAAACAAGGTATGGGGAAAAGTATGATCAGATACACTGTAAGACAGACAAATAAAACAGCAAAGCAAAGATATTGTTCTTTTAGGAGTGTGAAAAGGAAATTAATTCTCTATATCACTAATGTGTACAGTGTCTATCATCATAGCCACTAGGTGTTCTAATTACAGAAAAGCAATGATGCAAAAGCTGCTAAGCAAATGTTAAACAAAACTAGTGCATATTTTGTAAGCCCTAAAGGGCTGTTAGACTTAAATACTGGAAGACAGAAAGAGGAATTAATTCCTCAGGGTGGCAGAAAATTCTAGAGAGGAATAGTCTTGCTCCAAGCCAGTGTTCAAACTAGGGATGCAATCCTTAATATAGTGGGCCCAGGAATCTATGCTGCTATTTATATTAATAATAGTGCTATTGAAATCAAAATAGTCTTTCTGAAGACTCTAATTAGTATCTATTTTAATCACTATTACATTTGGCCTTGAATACTGTCATGAGTGCTTAGGACTGCTCTGACACAGAGTGTGCCAAGTTCTGGTTACTCCCATGCTCAGGGAAAAAAGGTATGCTGATAGGTATAAAATAGCTTTTTTTTTTTTTTTTCTCCCACCCTGTCGCTTCTTTCTTTTGGCCGACAGGTATCAAGAGCAAGCACTTCCCAGCCAGGCAGTGTAGGAAGGAGTGAAATGGGATTTCTCAAACAACCAAATGATCCACAGAGAACTCAAAGGCAGGCAGATGTTTTCTACTGAGCCTCTAAGAAAAAAATAGGGCAACATTTCAAAATTCTTATGCAAATATCACTCATTCAGCTCTTTCTCTGAGGCCTGGGGACAATGAAAAAAAGGTGAAAGATAATTCACATTCTTATCCCCATAGGGTACTCATCAAAAAAAAAAAACCTTCTTGCCTTCATCCATAGGGATTTTGCAAGGCTGATTTACACATAGTCTTCAGTAAATCTCTTTAAGCCTGAAGAAGGTAAAAAAGGCATTCAAACTATGATGCTTTAAAATGGGTGAGGTATCTTAGCTGTTTCTAGATGTCAACATATTTCTGCCACATGTACAAAACTCCTATACTTCCTTCTGGCCACTTTATGACAGTCTTCACACTACCCTGAGACCAGGATCTGGCTGCTGGATGCAGGGTATCCCTTCTTTGTTTTACCAGGTATATCCAAGTGGTTTCAAGTGCCTTTATTTCTTCATTTTAGGCATCTGCAATCAGAGATATTATGACCAATGGTATCTCAAAACCTAGGTGTAGTTTGCTCCATGTTTATAAGAAAGCATTTAGACATAAAAGATGAGAGATGTATTAAAGCATCAAACCAGCCTACTTTCATGGTTAGTCTTATCTAAACCACCACATCCATACAGTTAAAATAAAAGCCTTTCCTTTACACTAACAGAGATTTTACAGTGTTATCTTGTTTTATTCTGAATGATTCAGAGCCCTTGAATTTAGCCTCATCTTATTCCTTGGATCTCTCTAGTACCTTCAACATAAACTGTTACTCCTTTTGTGGTTTCTCTATTTTTTCTGTTTTCTCAAATCTGCAACAACTTGCATGTCTCAACAGGTCTCCACCTTACTGATCTCTGTTAAAGTATTCTTTCTATCTTTGAGCCTTTTTTGTTGTTGTTTGGTTTTGATTTGTTTTTATTTTGTTTTGTTTTCTTCTGGGTTTTGTGTATTTGGTTCATGAGGTTATCATTAAATTTTCTGAAAAATTAGATCCATCAGATGCATCTCCCCTGTTCCAGAAGAGCCATCATGTATATGACTCAGATGCACTACTTTCCCTGTTCAAGAGGCTTCAGGTAGCTCTGAGCCAACCCAGCTGTCCTGGCTTACAAGGAGAAGAACTCGGATTTGTTTAACCCATTAGTATACCCCTTGTACTTGGGCCAGGCAGCCTCATCCATCCCACCAGCTTCTGTAGCAAGGTGGCATGACAGGCAGCATTTACTTGGGCTCTTTCTAGGAGGCCTGGTGCTGTTAACACAAACATGAGATGGCAGGCAAGGTGCCTGCAAACACCGTGCTGTGGGAGGACTTTGTGCCCATGGTTTTTCTGGGACACCGTACATCATATTCACATTCCTATTGCAGTGACCAGATACAGAAATAATTTGAGCCATGTCATATTTACATGGGGCCAAGGGAATTCTCTTTGACAGTCTGACACTTCATTTAAAAGAGTTCATTAGGTTTTCTCATGACCTGACCGGTCACCATTCCTATAGGAATCTGCTGTAGGAATCTCCTGTGGGAATACTGATGGATCTAATGACAGACCCACTTTGCTTTTCCTCAATAGACAGACAGACAGAGGGTTTTTCCATGCTGCCAGTCCCATTTGGCAAAAACACAGAAAAAAAACCCACACCACTGTAAAAATTATACAGGCGCAGGGGTTTTCTTCTCCATCTAAAAAAAAAATCAATTCCACATGCCAGGCTTTAGACACTGTCAGATCTGTATCTTAACAAGGCACAAATTTCAGTTAGTTTGTTTGTTTCCCAAATTGCTGGATCTTAAAAATACTGTAAATCTAGAACCTATTCATGTCAAAGATAATTCCAGAGTGAACTGTTTCCAAACCCCATATGCAAAAAAGATGCTTTTGGAGGAAAAGAAGAAAATATTTTTGTGGTAGATCTTTCTTTTCTACCAGGAGAAGAAACTGTTTGACATCTCAACAGAAGTTTGGAATATTAGAAGTAATTCAGCAGAGATTAGTAGGCAAAGTGTAACTGAGGGGAATGTTCAAGGAGGCAAATACACATAATTTATTACATGGCTCCATGGTTTACAGAGAGAGGCAATGAAAAGATACAACATACTGATCCGCTTACAAAGCTCCACCATTAATAAGAAATAAAGTATAAGGACTATATTTCAGTTAAGGAATTATTTTCCTCCCACTTTTTTTTTCTCCCATTAAACATTATTTTTATCTGAGTAGTATTCATGAAATGGAAAGTCTTACTCTTATGCTGGCTTGGGCTACTTCAATCCATTTGTTTTTCTAAAGCTATGCTTCCAGAGAGAAGTGTGTGGAACTTGTCTAGATCCAGGAGTTTGAAAGGGAGAGAAAAGTAGCTTTTAAAAAGGTTGTGCTTTTCAGCAACCCCATCCAGACACAAAAATTAATTTAGTTTTTAGAGTAATAAAGGCAGCAGGAAATTAGTTGCCAACTGGCCTCTTTCCTCTTCCTGGATTACATGGTTCACTCCAGCCCACAACATTTTTTCAGCATTAAGATCAGTGTTTCAATGCATGCCTCACAGTTAAATGGATGTGTGCTTGCAGCAGAAGCTGGCACATCTGTCCTACCTTAATTTTGCTAGAACTGATAAAAATCCATAGCAAGATGCAGCATTACAGACTTTTATGGCTACACCACAGTACAAGTCTGACAACATTGTCACTTGTCTTGCTTGTTACTGAAGCTGCTGAAATTATTTTATCACAGGTACTCCAATTTAGGATATCATCCTGTATTAATTCTGCTGTTCAGATGCAGCCTTATCCATACTATGTTAGGCCTACAAGAGGTATTCAAATACTCAGTTCAATGATGACAGATCTCTTAATGTATGTCTATCTATTAATGGCTTTTGCTAATAGACATTTTCAAAACATGCACTGCACTTTGGGGCCTTGATTGGCTCACTCTTCAGAAGGATATAACTGAGAGATCCAAATTTGTTAATTAATGAGTAGGGAATTTAATATTGCATCAAACTTAGTTGCACATCTGGTACCTTATCTAGGTAATGCCCAGTTATACTGACTCCATTTTCAAATCTGTCACAATGCTTTTCATAAGCAAGATCTGAACATAAACAGGGATGCCAGATGTCTCCAGCCATTCCCACCTTGGAAAGTGTCAAGTCCTGAATTTTATGTAGTTGATAAAGGAGGGACAGAATTTAAGTACTGCTGTCTAGTGTATAAATACAGAACAAGGGATTAGGTTATAAGCTTAGATGTATAAAACCATACCTGAGACAATTATTAATTTACTTTGTGTTGAATGTACAGGCCTGGTGTCCTGAAATGTAGTTCTGAAAGGAACTTGATGCATACCCTTGTATACATTACTTAAACTTAAAGAGACTCAGTTTTCTTCTTGTGCAAAATGATGAATCCCACCAAGTATTACAATTAAAAGTTCCTCAATGTGAACTTTAACGTGAGCCAGTGAATTCTGGGGGGGTTACATGCCTCTGGTGGAGCACCTCCTGAACCTGAATTCCTTTTTCTGAGCTTTTATGTGTCATTAGTAAGTCTTTTGGGATTATTCACACACTCACACAAATATATTGTATGCAAATTTTTTTAGCAATTATTGAAATTGTACTTGATTTGGTTTAAGTTTTGAGAATACTCACTTTGGGGGAGGGGTGGTGTGGGGTGTGGAATTTCTTTATTAACAGTTTACTTAGCATCACATGAAAGGTCAGAGGTAAAAGTCCATCCTGTCACTGTGAGGGAGTCACTGAGTGTGATTCTATCAAGACTAAGCATGATGTTCAAAAGGTAAGCAAAAGGGCATTTGGTAATATATTTATACCATCTCTTTCCAGTCTTACTTGCATATTTCATTCAATCAAATTAAATTTCAGTAACGTCCCAGTTCCTAAGTACTATGAAGTGTTCCTAAAGATGCATTAGAAGATTTGTTTAAAATCACTGAAACAGTCCATATAAGACTTCATCTGGAAATAGATTTATTTGTGTTTATTCAGGTAAGGTAAAGTACCATCAGTGTTCGGTGTGGGAGCAGCATCCTGTCTACTGCTTGGTGCTTCTTAATTCAATCACAAGTAGCTGCAAGTAGCTGCATACAGGGCCCACAGAAACCACCAGCTAGAGATTTAGCAATCCATGCTAGTCAGGCTGCAAAACTTTAATTGTGAGCAAGACCTTGAATCACAGAAGCTGGCTCATTGAAGCTAATAAAACTTTGATATGAAAGTCAGTTTGCAGGCATGTCCCCTTCATTTTTGCTGTTTTCCCAGAACAACATTTAATTTCATACAAGATTGCCTGAAGGAAAGGGCACTGAAGCTGTTCTCCATGTCTGTGTTGGATAGGACAACAAGTAAAGGGTGCAAACTCCAGAGTGACTCGAGTTGAACATGAGTATGAAAAGGGTAAACAGTGAGGATAACAGAGCACTGGAATGAGATAGTCAAGCCTGCCTAGGTAGGTGAAGGAATCTCCATCACAGGAATGTTGTAAGAACAGGTTGTGAAAAATTCAGTTAGGATGTCAGCAGAGCAATAACTAATTCTGTAACTTATCCCGCTTTAGGGCAGGAGGATGAGTAGGGACTTTACAGAGTCCCTTAGTGTTATTTATTTCTCAGTGATTGTAGGAGTTAATCTGTAACTGACATAATGAGATTCTTCTTGTGTACAGAAGTCCAGCACACATATAAAATACATCCTGATGTTTAGAGGTACTGCAGATATTGAGTCATTGCGTTTCATCTGTTAATTGCTAAGGCCAGCTCATCTGTGGAGCATTAATAATTCTTATAGGTGGCAAATTCCATGACTACAGTTGCCATGGCTTCAAAAGGAAAGAGGTCTAAAGGAAGTATTTTGAGGGAAAGAAAAAATCCCCCGAAATAAGAAATTACTGACATCACTAGATGCAAAAATAAACATGTTATTTGGGATTAATCACTATACAGAGCACTGTTCTGACTTCCAGGAAGACTGTGAGGTTCTATACTTCATATTCTTCTTCTCTATGATAAAAATGTTTTATTTTGTCTAACAGAGTCACTGATGAGACCATAGTATTCTCTGCAAACTCACTGCTTTATTACCTGCATATCTGACTCCCAGGGAGAGTTTTTAGATGTGAAGAGCTATGGTCTGTGGGAAAGTACAGTATTGTATGAAGTATTATGTGAATAGCTGCAAGCAAACCTTTTTTTGAAAGCATTCATAGCACCCCTGTGTATGGTGCAGAGGAATCTCAAGAGATACTCTCAGACAATGCTACAGAAATCATGGAGATATTTTTTTTGTGCTATTGCACAGGGACTGAGCTAGAAAACTGAGACAGCTGAACAGATGTCCCAGCAGAAGAGAAAAAGACAAATTCCATATGACCTGCTGCTCTTCTGACTTTTAAAATCCTATTTGTCCATCAATAAGATGCCCTCTGCTATTAGAAAAAAATGCACACCGAGAACCCTATCTGCTTCTCCTTCCTAACTCCAAGTAGACACTATAGTAGGAAATCTCGAAGAAAAACAGCAGGAAGAGAATGTTTCACTTGGGGTGGAAAGGATGGCAGAACTTGGAAATACTAGTTTCTCCACAGTGTTTTTTTCTCCCTGTTTTGGCCAACACTTCATCCAGGGAAATCTGATCTCATAGTGTCTTAAACAAAGATTTACTGGCTGATAGTAGAATCTGTGGGTGTGTGAAAAGCCTTACAAAAACCTTAAGAATTTATTTATGGCTGCAAATACTACATCCATATGGGAAAGTTCATTTGTCTTGAACTTTTTTTCAGACACTGTAGAGACTGTTATTGATTTAACAGTCTACTGGAATATAGAAGGAAAAAAAAAAACACATAACAAGAGAATAGCTAATTATGATAATAAAAGTAAGACATGTATAATTCCATTTAAATAAATTAGTTACTTCTCTTCCTCTATCGTGATTTTTCCCTAACCACAATTCTCTTTTCATTAGGAGATAATTACCTTCGCTGCCAAGCAGACTATAAATGCACTGTTTACACTAAGAACAGAGGATTTCAGAGTTACATTTCTTGTCAAAAATGTCATTGGTATTGAGGTAGTCTTACTGTATTACATCCAATAGGTTGCTAGGCATGTAAGTATAACTGTGTACATTTGGTAACTGTTTAAAATTATTTTATTCCTAATGGACAGATTTAACAAGGATGGTTTTACTAATTGGCTTCTCATTTCAGGCCATTATTCTCAACACACTGAAAACCATGCCAGCAAGAGCTCACTTACTTCACCCTCCTCTGCCTCTCCCACTTTTCAGATACAAGAAGCTTCTGATTAACGTGTCTTGTTTCTTACACAAGATTAAAAAGTGATACTACAGCAATACAACATTAAAAGAGCTTGCAGCTGAAAAGTACATGCGCTAATTAAACTTCAGACCATCTATGCAAAGTAGGCAGTTAATTACCATCATCTTTATTTCGGTAGAAGAAAAAAATGTGAAACACAGGAAAGTGAGAGCATGCAGCAAGCCAGAGCTCAAGACCCCTTCTCACTCATCTCCATCATTATTATTCTATTTTGAGCTGTTGTTCCGCATCACAATAGTCAGCTGTCCAACAGAGAGAGACAGTGTGCACAGCGTCATGGAAAGTTCTACCTCAGACACTGTGCTCCTGCATCTTAGTCCACTGGTGAGAACAACTGTGGAAATAAGGAAGGACTTAGATGCCCAGCCTTCTTCCCTGGAGATCTTCTCCACATCAAGCATGCAAATAACAGTGAATGGGACATGTGGTCCATATTTAGCCAACCAAGTATTCAAGTTGCTCTTTTCCCTGCCTTGATTGTCAGCAGAGTTTGGTGTATCCAGAAGATTTGACATGCCTGAGACCTGAGTTGCTACATGTTAATAAAAGAAATTATGTCCTCCTGAAAACAACCTGGCTCCTAGTTTAAAAAAAAATCTACTGATCCTAATTTTTCCTCTCTATTATGTCTCCCCTACTACTTGCTGAATGCACTGATTTCACACTGGCATCTAAATTTGCACATAGTAATAGTCATTAAGTGACAGTAATGTGTAGTAATCCCTTTACCATAGACTTTCTAAATCCTTCATTCCCACAAGTTCCTGGAAGGCCAATGCTGTAGTTAGGACAGATTTCTTACTTGAAGGATTAAAGGATTTGAAACATTAAAAAATGACGCACAGCACACTATTCAAAACAGCCCATAAATGATTGCAAAACTATGTTATTCTCTATCTTGTATAACAAAGCATGACAGAAACAAAAAGTTACCAGAAAAACATAATATTGAGAGAGTAATATAATCTGTGGGGTTTGTGTTTTTCATGAGTTATTTTTAATGGTCCAGACCATGAGGTCATTATTTCTGATACAGAAATGATGATTTTACTATTAAACAAGGACCAAAATAACAGGAAAATTCAGTCACTACTCCTATGGAGTAAAGAAAACATAAAAAATATGTTTCATATTTATGAATTTCCAGTGGATTGGACAGCCAGTAGGAAGCTGAATACATGCCATAAGAATGACTTATTATTTGATTCAGCACACAAACCAAAAAGTTAAGGAAGGAAAATTAAAATTTGGAGGAAAAAAGGTGTCACAAAATGAACAAATCTGTTTGGATAGAACAAAACAGGAAAATTTTCATCCAGTTGGAAATGATAGATTTCTTCTAATTTCCAGATTTTGCAGAAGAAAGAGGAGAGAGAAAGAGAGAGAGAGAAAGAGAGAGAGAGAAAGAGAGAGAGAGAAAGAGAGAGAGAGAAAGAGAGAAAGAAAAAGAGAGAGAGAGAAAGAGAGAGAGAAAAAGAGAGAGAGAAAAAGAGAGAGAGAAAAAGAGAGAGAGAAAGAGAGAGAGAGAAAGAGAGAGAGAGAAAGAGAGAGAGAAAGAGAGAGAGAAAGAGAGAGAGAAA
>JAAGNO010002957.1:56043-108833 GCA_033439905.1 Ceryle rudis | reverse complement strand
TCCCCCCCCGCCCCCCTCCACTCCTCCCCCGTCCCTGGTCCCCACCCGGCCCTTCCCGGGGAGGGCCCGTCCCCTCCGTACACAGTGCCTCGCAAAAAAATCGCGTGGGCGGCTACCGAGCTCTCGAATTTGATCAAAGCGCCCTGAATTTCCGAGAATTATCGGAGCCAGCTGCTCCTCCTCAGCCCGGGCCTTCCCCCTTCGTAGCCTGGAGCCCCACCACCGCTCTTTTGTGGCAGTGTCACTGGTTTTCAGTCGAGGCCTGTTTCCCAGCAGGCCCCGAGGCTGCCGCAGCAGCAGCCCAGCCTTCGGCAGACATCCAAATAAGCCCTAACAATTAGATACCGTTTTTCTGGTTCAGTCCTGTGCGTTAAGCTGGGGAGATGTTTTGGGTTTTTTTTGTGCACTGGCTCGGTTTTATCTGAGATGAATGCGATTGAAACTGACTTTTTGTGCTTAGCTCTTGTTCTTCAGCTGTTTTCATCCTGTAGTGAGTTTAATGGTGGTTCCCTGTGCATAGCCCAGCATCACGAGCTACTTAATTACAGAGAAATGTATTTTTAACCGAGTGGCTGTGCTAGCTGTAGAGCCCAAGGGTTGCTTCTGGGAACATTAACATAACATGTAGTTATATTTTAGTTTCAAATTACTTCTGTAGCTCACTTGAAATAGTATAGTCTATGTAAGTACATTAATTGTTAGCTGTTACAGAGAATGCCATTGAAGATGCCTTAAAGAGCAGACATTTTCTTTAAATGCCTTCTTACTTGTCAGTTTTCTTAAAATCTTTTTTCTTATCTGAAAGCATCTTGAGGGGGCTGAAGGTTGAGATGTTTATCTCAGTGTGAGGGACTGCAAGGGGGAAAGATGAGTTCCTTTGGACTTTATTTTCTTGTTGAAATACATGGAGTCAGCATAACTTTAAAAATAATTGAGGAACTAAAACAGAGGTGCTATCTTGTATTGCAGAGCTAAGGGAGAACAGTCTTGCTCTTGGTAGAGTGTGTTAATTGAAAGAATGTTGGCTACCAAGCTGTCCCGGCCTCTCCTGAACTTCTCTGTGAAAGCCCTGAATTGCAAGGACCCAGGGAGTGGCTTCAGGTAAGTAACAGGGTGGAGAAGAAGCAAGACTGAAATCTCGAGTCAAGCACCTATCAAGGGCTCATTTGATTTCAGTGGGACAGTTTGTTTACAGAATCACAAGGTGCTTGAGGTTGCAAGGGACTTCTGGAGGTCATCTGGTCCAACACCCCAGCTCAAAGAGGACCTCCTAGAGCTGGTTGCTCAGGACGGTCCAGATGGCTTTTGAGTACCTCCAAGGATAGAAATGCCACAACCTGCCTGGGCAGCCTGTGCCAGTGCTGGGTCATTGAGCTGAGCACAGAGGAGATGGACTCTGTATGTGAGAAGGACTTGGCAGCATGGGTTTTCTTACACTTGGACAATCATCTGCAGTCAAAAGGGGGTTGAGTAGAGCATTAATTCAGTGTGAAGCAAAGATTTATTCCTGAATATTAGCAAGCAGGCCTTGCTGCAGTGCAAGGAACTGTCATATATTTCTGTGACTTCATTAAAGAGGCAATGAATCACATGAAATGAGAAAGTTGAGAGGGAGGGTTTTGGTGAGAAATGGAGGTGGGTTGAGTAATGAAACTTTTTTCTGAATATTGACAGAACATTGCCTATCTAATTCTAGATCATTCTAGATCATTCTGATTCCTAGCTCTGAAAATAATACATTTAGTATTAGTATATGATGGGAACCCTACAAATCCAAATCCACTGGCTTTGCTTTAGGGCAGGGTTCCCAAGCAGTGGGGTGTGTACCACTAACTGTACACAAGCCATTTAGAAGTGGCTTGTGGCCTGCAAAGCAGGAGCTGCCACCTTCAGTGTTGTTCTACTGCTGCTGACAGTGGTATCCAGCACCATCACTGTCAAGGGTGGCTCCTGTAGCAGGGTTGTAGAGCCCAAAGATAGCGAAGCTGTTAAGAGATTTCCTGTGCAAACAGACATAGGCCTTTTATCTCCTGGTTACTTCACACACACTGAAGCTGCTCTGGCAGGAATCTGCTGCAGCCTTAAAAATACAAATTATTGTGTTATTAACTTGAGAAAAGAATTCTTATCTTTTTTCTTTGTTTTCCTTTCTTCTTTTATTTTGCTTACTGTGTATTTGTGCATCTTGTATTCAGGGCAAAAGTGTGTTGCATTTTTTGCAAGTACCCACAAGCTGCCAAAGCTGAAATGGAAATCCAGCTGTTCACCCGAAAGGCAGCGCTGTCACTACACTGGTGTCTTAATGCATTGAGGTAGCGTTTATATATTCCACTCTTCAGGCCGAGGACTGCCTTTTCCTGGTGTAACCGAACAAAAGCGAATGCGTAGTGTGCAAGCACAGGTTCAGTTGAGGACCACGTGTGCATTTTAAAAGTCTCGGTTGCAGTCTCTAGAATTCAGTCATGCAGAACGACAAAAATGGCTCATGGGACATTATTGTAGTGTCTGGGGGCTACCCACGTGTGCGTGACAGCTGCTTCCTCTGGTGACATTCCTGCTGATCAGCAGCCGGCATCTATTTTGTGCCCTTGCCTTGCAGTCCAGGTAGGCAGAATGTCAAGTAGTTATTCTCTACAGGTTATTGTGAATAACAGCAGCAAATCAGTGCTCTGCAGTGAAACTGCAGGACCAGTCATGACACTGAAAAATGAAAACTCGGTTCATGCAACTAAAAGAAATGGTATCAATGTTTCTGGGCACTTTGAGACACACCAGGAAGCTTACTGTTGAGGTAAAAGTTCTAAGCCAGGTTTGTAGGTCAGTGATGTTAACGCAGACTTTGCCTGGGGACTGACCTTTGCGACAATTAAAGTGGCTGTTGCCATTTCAAGAGCTGATTGAGCTTGTGACACTCAAAAGTTAGAAAAAGAGCTAAACTGTTACAGGAAGGGGGAGCAGACACCATTGCCTGAGTGTAAATCAGCTCCCTTCCCATCTGGTTCAAAGCTTCTGCTCTAACAGACCCTTTTTCTAGCCTTGTTTTCCCAGGGTGCAGCCCAGGGGCCAGAGTGTCTGCAGATTGCTGTTCAGCTTAGCACAAGTCACCCTGGGAGCTCCTGCAATGTCTGAGCAGGAGATGGGTGTGAATGATTATGCAAGTTCACTGAGAAGGCAGAAGAGCAGTCTGGAAGATCAGATGTGCTGAAGGACAGGTGCTGTTAGAGGGGCCGGAGGGTAGGTGAAGTACAGCGAGTCTAGGGGAAGGCCAAAGGGCTCTGGGAGGGCAATGCCAGTGCCCAAAGCAAAACCAAAAAAGCTGGTAGAGTCCAGAGAGGTGTCTGGCAAGGACAGAGGCTGGGGTCACTTTGGTGTGTTGTCTAGGGCCAGTTTTGATGAATGATGGCAAGACCTACAACAGCTATGCTACTGGTAACATAGCTTTCTAGAAAGAAATGCTACCTGGAAGGCATTGCTGCATTGCTCTGGTCTGTCTTTGTGAACATAGTTTATCTTCTTGGGAGTCATTCTAAAATTCTTGGCAGACATTCTGAAAAGAGGAGCTTCAGATCTGCCTGGCCGGCATTGCTCACAGACACAGAGTCTTTCAGTTTCAGCAGTTGCAAAGAGGGGATAGAAGATCTAAGAGTAGCTAATGGGTGGACACTGCAGAGGAAGAAGTGTCATCCGAGATGCCAGGAGGGTAGAGCTGTGTGTAAAAGCAAAGAGAGAGATCCAAGCAAAGTTGACCTTAGACTGAGCATCAGGAACAATTCCACAACAAAATACTTACATCAGACAAATGTACAACTTCCCCTGCCCGAGCTTTGTGCAGCTCTAAGTGAGAGCGCTGTTGGAAATGGAAATGCTGTACTGCCCATTTTGTGGGTGGAAGCAGCTCTGTGCCTCCGGACTGGGAGCTATTTCCGAATTCTTGGTAATATCCAGACAGCTTCTGCAGCTGGAAATAGCATGAAGGTCTTTTGAGAAACAGTTGTTTCATACTGTAGGAAACACAGAGTCTCAGGCTAAGGAGAAATGTAGACTGGACTCCCTCTTCTCGACTGACAGTCTAAATCATGCATACAGGCAACACTACATTCCTTTGCACGTGTGTGCTGCGGCACTGGGGTACAGATGAGACACACCATGCCTCTTCTGTTGTTTGTTTGGGTTTTTTTAACAGGCCTCTGCAAAGATTTTGCTTCCCTCTCTTATCTCCATGTGGCGGCCGCTCTTATGCAAGCGAAGTGGATCAGGTGAGTGTGCTTATGGTTTCCAGGAACTAGTTCTGCTGAGCTGGGGTTTAAAAATCCCTGAAGCCTGGTGACCAAATTCTCCTTTCCAATTTTCCAGAAAGACTCTGAGCTGGACCTCTCCAACATACTCCACATTCTTTCCTATCACAGAGCTTCCATTGACGTAGCACGGTACATGCTGTTAAGGATGGAAATAAATAATCAGACTAGTGGGTTTTTTCTATTTTTGGAACTCGCTCAGCAGATGAAATCTTCCACCTTAGAGTGGAGGGAATTTGCAGGACAAATTCCTAATAACGCACTCTTCTGGAGTATGGTTGTTTAAAGAGAGGTAAATAAATTGGTGTGTCCTGATCTCTTGATCTGGAGAGTGGCCCTCTTCTTTAACAGCCCTTTCCTTAGAGGCACTAACTTGCCAGGAACAGTGCCAGGCAAAAGGAAGGGGGGTGTTTTGCCCTTGTGCCTGTCCTGTGGCACTGCAGCTGTGCTAGAGCATGCACATCATGCTCTGTAAGCCTGGGATGGACTCTTAGAGGAATTTGGTTATGGCCTTTGTATCACTGCTGGGCTCTCAGTGTGACCCTGATCAGTCCCTGTGTGTGCTGGGGAAAGCCACATTTCTACTTTGTTAGAAGAGATGAGTTGGAATGAATTGCAATTAATGATTACCTAATTATTACCCACCCACAGCAGCACTTAGCTCCATGTGCACTTGTTGCTGCTGGATTGTCTGATACAAGGTGCATCTTTTAACATGTCCCTTAACTGCTGCCTCTCTTTGGGGCAGAAGAAGGGCTTTGGAGAAGGAATGAGGTGTATTTGTGTTTAAATCTTAAGTTGGAAAAATAAGACAAAAAATACCCCAACAACCAAACAAAAAGACTAATGACCTAATGGTCTTAATTTCAAATATTAAACCTACTTGATTCTGCTTAACTTTTAAAACCCAGCAATAGAGGATTTACATGCTAGAGAAAGATGAGTCAGTAGGGCTTTTTCAGTCAGGCTGTTTTCCCCATACCCTGTGGGCTGCACGGCACAGAGGAGTGGGCTCCTGACTGTTCTGAACACAGGAACAGTTCCTACTGAAGGCAAAGCCTGTCTTGGGAACTGCCAGGTATATTTTCAGATTTCAAGACAGATGTGAACTGCCAGAAAACGGTGGTTTGCGTTATCTCTTTTGCTTTCGGAAGCTATTGTTGGAGGTGCTGAACTTCTCTTAGTGTTGGGAGGACAGTGATCCTGCCTCACTGGGGTGAACTCAGAGTGAAACCTTCGTTTCTTGTCTTCAGGAGGCACTGGGGGGCAGTAGCTGGCAATGAATGTAGAGAATGTCCCTGGAACAGGCTGCTCCTGGCCAAGGACGTAGTTTTTGTTCTGTGCACTGCAAATCACTGATTTCAAATACTCGGTTCCAGTGTGTTTCGTTCTGTTTTGTTTTGCAGATTGGCAGCAGAGCTGTGCTTATAACAGGTTGTGACTCAGGGTTTGGATTTGCCTTGGCCAAGCACCTCCATGCCAAAGGCTTAATTGTTTACGCCGGCTGCCTCCAAAAGGTAGGGAAACAAAAACTGTATTCATCACCTGTGGCACGTGCACAGACACGTAGCAAATCCCATCTTTCCTCTCCACTCTGCACAGCTTTCTGCCAAGAAGAGGGAGGGTGGTTGGTAGCCCAGTGGGAAAGATGGAGTGCTTGAATGTTCTAGAGCGTAACCTGGTCTAGACCAGAACTGGGACTGAATGATATCAGGGGAGGTTCTTATTTGAACCGCAGTGCCGTGGTCTGTTCCATATCTGATGGACTGCAACCCCAAATCTAATTTTATAGGCTTGCCCATAAGCAAATTTTGGATTCAGGTTGATTCTGGACCTTTGGCCCTGCACTTAGACTATAAATATTTATGCAGGGCTTATTTTGATTAATTGTGACATCCACTAAGCCATCAGTGCTTTTTGTAGCATGTGGTATGAGCATATTTTTTTCTCTGCATGCATACAGCCATGCCTCAGTGTGTATTGAGGGTCTCCTGCAATCGCTGTGAAGGCGATAGAGTTCCACTAGTGCCAATGAGAGCAGAATCAGGCCACAAATAGCTTAGTGAAGCAGTGTTGATGTGCTCTCCAGGAGTGCTGGCTACGGCAGTCAGAGATGCCTGGTCATGAGAATAGAAGAGATTTAGCCGCTCTCTCCTTATGGAGCACTGGCACCTTTTCAGCTGCTTGGCTGTTTCCCAACAACAACAAACTTACTCCTTGGGATGTCCTGGGGTGGGTCAGTTATTTTGTTCCTAATATTTTAGCTCACTTATCACTATAAATATATTTCAAATAGTTATATTATTTAAATGGAATTTTCCATGTGTTTTTTTAATGTTATCAATACTCTTTCTGCTGTTAAATTTTCCATTATTAAGTTTTGCTTAAATTATTAGTTTCTTTCTGCTGCATTTTTTTCAAAAGTGTTTCGATAGCACTGCCTTTTGTGATGTGTCAGCTTTGGGTCAAGGGTTTATCTGTTAACCTGGGCTCCCTCTGCAGGCTTCATAGCAGAACAAGACACTTAGAAACTGCTGCTTTTCAGAAGGTGTCAAGAAGAGAGAGTAGATAAGTATTCTTTTGGCAGATGTTTCTGCTCAGCTTTTGTATCTGAAGATTGACGTTAAAGAATGTAAGAACATTGCAGACTTACAAACCACTGTTTAGAATAATAGCCTGCCTCTGTGTTGACAGGAGCCAAAAATTTCAGAGCTGCAAAGTGACTTCTGGGTTTCACTTCCTCTGTGTGAGCTGCCAGAAAGATCCAATTTTCAGTGAGCGTGTCTTTAACTGTCGCTGAAACCTCCCTTCCATTTTGGTGTCTTCATTACTCATTCTGCTGAATGCATGTTCATGGAGAATCTTGGCCTCTGACAATTTTAGTATGAGTTGACACACAACAGCATGCCAGAACTCTGTTTCAGGCTTTGATCAGCATTTACTTCCTTGCCAAAAATCAGTAGAAGGCTTTGCTGTACCACAGTGTAATTAAATATTGCTTTTAACATCCCATGTTCCAAAATCTGTGTGACTATGGCAAGATCGGCGAAAGCAGTTGTTGTCAGAAGAGCACTGTAAAATGCCAAAGCTCCTTAGTTTACAGGTTGGCCTCCTATGTGTCTTCAGGCCATATAGTTTATATAGACCTGCTCTGTCAAACTTAAACACCAGGAGACTGAGCTGATTTCTCACTGTGCCACAGGTTTCAGTCATAGAACCATGAGCAGAACTCTGATCAGAGTGTCATTATGGCTGGTGCTGATTTTAGGGGCAGAAAAAGCTCTTGCAGAGAGGAAATGACAATGAAACTTCAGTGTTATTTCCATGGGACTGTTTTTCACAGCACACCTGCATATCAGAAGCATCCTCCAACTTGCCATCGTGTCCTCAGGGTGTGCACTGTGCTTAGGAAGGTCACGTCCTTATTGCAGATGAAAAGTGTGCGAGGTGCCGACTCTTCACCAGGAAAGGTTCCCTAGAGTGGCCAGATCCTGAGTGCCTGACTAATTTTACTGAAGGAAACCTGCAAGAGGTGTCACAACTAAGGGGAGCCCAAGGATGGATCTGTGCTCAGCATGCTATTGCACACAGTTTTTTCCTAACATTTTCACTGGCAAGCTTATGAACGTGAGCGTTCTGTTGGTGCTTCACAGCCAAAAGACAGTGGTAGACTGGATCCAGTGAACAATCACACTCCAGCTGCCTTATTTTTTCTTCTTTGGTTAATAGCTGGAGAAGCCAGCTGACACAAGATGAAGAAGGTATTTCTCCATCAGTATCTGTTACCAGTGGACATATGTGTTGTTTGTCACGGCTGCCAGGAGTGTGATGGAACCCCTCTTTGATTTGCTTTGTGTGCTTAGGCCTGTTGGGGCTTGCAGGGGTTATCTGAGCAAGCCAGCATGCAGGCTGGTTACTGTAGGGCTCAACAAGAGTGCTCAGAGCTGCTGGGTGTTACATACCACTTCAAGGACACAATAAAAAAGATAGAAGCTGAAGCCCATGGGCCCCAGAGAGCAACCATAGAAAGACAAAGATGAGGTGGTGGTGTGCTTTTTCAGTATACAAGAGCTGAGCCCTCTTGCTATGCGGATGGTGGACCCTAGGGCTGACAGCAGAGTTTCTTAACATGAGAAGGTCCTTCCACTGCTGCTCATGGGCCTGGGGATTGTGGGACAGGCTGCATCCCATGCCTGGAAAGCATGACACAATCACAGAGTGCCTGACTTAAATACCACCCATTTGTCCTTTCCAGATAGCCAAGGGAGTGGCCCTATGGGTCTCGGTTAATGCCCAGAGTCCAACTCTTGGCGAGGATCCCAGCCCCAAGGGTCCCTGTCCAAGCATCCAGCTGTGTGTGGGTGGGAGGGCAGGAGGGGTGTTGACTTGCTGAGACAACCCTGTAAGGGAGGAAGAAGAGAATGCTGTGAAGGTCCCCCGTAGAGGGACCTTCTGAGGCTGGTGTGTTGCTGTGGTCCAGAGATTTTGTAGTACCTTGCAGACCTGGGGTCAGGGAAAGAAGCACTTTGGCCATATTGTTCTTCCTCCAGCCTTTAGCTGTATCTTCTGTTTCCAAGGGACTTGCATGCTTGTGTTTGGTGACTCCCTGTTGGCATTTCCATGTGTGCCACTTCTTTGCTTTTCAGTGCTTTGCCCTACACACTGGCTGCGGCACCACAGAGCTTCTGAGTGAGCTGCAGACTTAACACGGAACTCTGTTGTTGGTCATCGTAAAAGCAAAACACCTTTTAGCTGTGCATGGGACTTTGAACTGTGCCATTTTGTATGCCATATGCTTCTGTGTGAAGAAAGTGCGGTAGATGCCTTCTCTTGAGGACAAATGCTAACCAGTGTTAACAGGCTGCGGTGCAATAAGGGTGGAGAAGAAGAAAGAAAAGATGTCAGGTACTTAAGTTAGTGAACTGTCTGTGAACACAGTGGAACAGGAATGAGAGGAGCCAGGAGAAGGACTTTTTTGGAAGACCGGTGTAACAGAGAGAGGGGGGCGTGCGGCCACCTTCCTGTGGTATCTGAAGTGTAGTATCTGAAGGGAACTCTCACTCTGGGTAGCAAATGGGCAGCTTGGCTTCAGACTGCAGAGATGAGCACCGTTTCGTGTAGAACTGACTGATGGTGGTCTCTGACAGGGCGTGTCTGTGGCTTGAGGTGTTTAGAACAATCTAGTGTCATTCAGCAGTCAGGAAACTGCCCTGTTCCAGGTCACAGAAAAAAAAGCTATCAGTCCAAAAAAGCCTTGTCTATCAGGAGTGGAGAGCACTCTGATGTTTTCCTGCCAATGCTGACACAGTGAGCAGGACTACCTGGAGGGCTAAGCGGTAGGGGAAGAATTGCTGAGCAGCCAGCAGATGACCCTGTGGGACATGCTTCATGTCTAGCCTGTTAATGCAGAGTAAAAGACTTCTACTGAGTGATTATATCGAGGGGACAGAGGAAGTTTCTTACAGTAAAGACAGGGATGTTCCCAAAATCATTATTTTCAGAACTAGACCTCACCATCCTCTACAAAAGTATCCTGGAGTGGCCAGTAGCTTATATAACCATGGGAGTGATTCAGGGATAGTCCCAAACTCATAAATACCCCAGATCTGTGTCCTGGAAGCACCATAGCCAGGCTTCACCACTGTGAAGGGACAAGCTCTGGGCATGTGACTGGCTCTTGTTGCTAGCAGCATCTGGCCCATGGGAAAGGGATCTCAGGGGTTGGCTGTAGCTACAGGGCTGGGCTGTGAGTGGATACTGGGGGAATGTGGATACTGGGGGAATCTATGTTCTGAGTTGAGAAAAAAGTAGTGGAGATGGGAAATGGGAGTGAGAAAAAGCTCACGGTGGGAGACAGAAGAGAGCAGGGTGCTGGAGAGAATTGCTAGCAGGCAAGCTGGCCGGGCACTTGATGATGGGACTCTGTTGGAGGCAGTAGGTAGGTTTCCAGGCAGTGGGACCTGCTTGCATAGATCAGCAGAAGGGAGAGCACAGTGGGCTGGAGGTCCATCTTCTAGGACTGTTGCTCCCAGAGCTGGCAATGTGACTGAGCAGCTTGTGCGACGTCCCTGTGCAGCCACTCACCAGCTATTTTAGACCGTACCCCCACAAAGCTATTTGCTGTGGCCCGTATGCAAGCCAGAGTGAGGATGGCACCACATTCCCACCCCTGCAGCAGTGGGGCATAGCTTGGTCTCAAGAGCTTGTACTGGCCTGTAGTTGCCTTGCTGGGGCAGATCCGGCTCTGGCGGTTTCTTGGTGGTCAAAGCAGTACCAGCTGACTTGGTGGCAGAGCTTATGGTCAGATGGAGATGCTCGAGGAGTGGTGTTCTGCAGGAGCAGCCCTGTCCCCCTTCCTCTCAGAGCTGCAGGACTGTCCTGATTATTCTGTGACTGCCCTGTGCACTCTTTTGCTTGGTTTGGTGGTTGTTACGCGGTTGCTGTTCTACACAAGCTGTTTGGCCAGATTGAAAACAGCACTTTCTTCCCCTCTAGGACAAAGGAGAAGGTGGTTCCAAAGATCTGGACAACATGAACAGTGATCGAATGAGAACCGTCCAGCTCAACGTCTGTGACAGCAAGGAAGTAGACCGAGCAGTGGAGCACGTGAATAACAGCCTGGAGGACCCGGAGAAAGGTAGGTGTGCACAATGGGCTCTAAGGTGACATAAGTGGCAGGAGCTCCCTCAGCTGGGCTGTGTGAGCATTTTCAGGGCATTATTTCAGAAGCTGAGTATATGACCGAAGGGGCACAAAGCTTTGAGGAGCAGCAGTGCAGAGCGAACTGACTGTTTAAATGTTGTACTGTATCAAAAAGCACCTTCCCTCTTAAGACATCACCTACAAAGAAAACTGCTTTTTTCTCCACTAGGTCCTGTAGGGACTTTAGTAGAAATGAGGGTGGAGTTCAAGCCCTTGGGATTAGTGCTTGATTCTTGTCACCCGAAGTTTATTGTGACTCCCTTTATGCTGTAAAGCTTGGCCAGTGCCCAAAGATAGTGGGTTAGCAATGGCAATGTCTCCCCCAGACTTTCAAAAGGC
Organism: Ceryle rudis; assembly: GCA_033439905.1. Lineage (NCBI taxonomy): Eukaryota > Metazoa > Chordata > Aves > Coraciiformes > Cerylidae > Ceryle > Ceryle rudis. The sequence continues at coordinate 97,497 of JAAGNO010002957.1, read as the reverse complement.
AAAGGAAATGGAGAGGTTTTCCAGAGGATTTCTCATGAGTATCATTAATGCCATTGCAGATATTATTGTATATTACAGATTTCAGAATTCGGGGAGTAGCTGTAACTGACTTTCTTAGTCTGCCTACCTCGTTCTGCTGAGGTGATGAGAGCAAATTCTGCTCCAATACTGAGAAAATCCCAGTTGCTCATGCATTCCTGAAACCTTTCCACCTTTGGTGAACTACATTTTTCCCCTGAAGAACATCCCCACTAAAACGCATGAAGGTTGTTTAAAAGCAAAGTGACCTGTAATGCTTTATTTTGGATTTTGCATAAAACTATTCCTTTTACCTTTTTTTTTTTTTTTTTTTTTAAATATATGGATCTTTTATACAAATTAAGTTTTCTAGCCAAGATGAAGTTGACTTCTGCTTCTGAGAACACAGGTCTGGACACAGTCAGTTGAGTCTTTCTGAACAGTGGAGAGAAGCCTTCCCAGACCTTCTCAGTCTGTTTCCTGTGCCATTAGAATATTATATGAAGTGGGTTCATTTTATTGCCAATTCTTTTTTAATCTCTCTTTCCATTGCCAAATGAGTTAGTGACTTCAGCAGTTGTTGCCACCTTGGTTGCAGCAGAGCAAAAGGGAGAAGCCGTGGCACGCACGCCCACCCATAGCCACGTCCCCCTTCCCAGCACTGCAGACATTCTGATTCTTACTGTGACACAAGGGATTTTACTTTGAAAGAATCCCTCTTTTGTTTTTCACAAGGTCTTTCCTATTCTTTAGAGACTTTGTTTTAAAAAATCACAATGGAAAAAAAGAGAATGGCAAGAAGAACATCTTAGACAAGGCTGAAATTCTCTGTTGGTTCACAACTTCCTGGGAAGCCTTACTCAATGTACTTTGTGGCTGCAGTGTTGGGCAGTGCGGGCAGATCCTGACTGAGGTTATATTTGCTCAGGAGACTGACGTTTGCTCTGAACTCTCTTGTGTCTGGCTTCCATCATTACAAGTCATAATGAAAAGCGCTGTTGTGTGGTTCAATAACCTATTAGCAAGGCCTTTCCCAAGGTGCTCACATTAGTCTTACAGAGAGGAAGCTTTCTGCTCGATTTTTGTGTTTTAGGGCTCTGGGGGCTGGTTAACAATGCTGGGATCTCCACGTTCGGGGAAGTAGAGTTCACCAGCATGGACACCTACATGGAGGTAGCTGAAGTGAACCTGTGGGGGACTGTGCGAACCACCAAGGCTTTCCTTCCACTCATCAGGAGGTCAAAAGGTGAGTGATCTGCCAGTCCCTGGAGAAGGTCCCTCATCTTGCCCCGTGTCTTGCCGTGTTAGAGGCCAAAAGGTCTATTATGCTTCTTTCTGCACTGTTACCCACCTTCAGACCTTTACAAACAGAACGTGACCCACAGCATAGACATAAATGACAGATTTCCTGATGGCTCTGAGTTACGCAGCAGGGTATCAGTCCTGAAAACCAGTTAGTATTTCTTTTTCCCATCTGTGCTGCCTTCACCCGCAACATCCCGCGCAAGCTCTAATGTGTCATACCTTCTTCTACCTGCTCAGAAGCTGCAGCTCACCATAAATTCCAGTGCCAGGAGCAATCCTCCCCTCTATACAAAAACCAGCTGCACCAGTGCTGGCAGGGTGGGCAGCAGCAGTGTGCTGTGATGTTCTTGCAGGGAGGTTGTCAGCTGTGCGCTGTGTCACTTTGGGAGCTTGTAACATTTGAGATGTCTACAGCAAAGGAACGCAGACCTGGAGCTTGCGTGGGTCTCAGCATAAAGAGGCAAAAGCTTTCCTGTGCTGAGGCCAACTAACTGGCTAAATGACACAACTTTTTACTCTTGAGGCATCCACAGATGTTAACAGAGCTGTCCTGTGCTGCAGGCCTGGGCTGTATGTGGCCCAGGCAGCATTTCTTCCACCATGGAAGGGTATCCACACCTGTTGTCAAAAGTTTCTCTGTCTAACTCGGCAAAGAGCACTGATAGAAAGTGCAGAGAACTGCAACTGCTGGTCAGACCGCAGCATCCACAGTCTCCTGCCAGCGTTCTCCCCAGCCAAGATGGGTGGCTTCTGGAGAGGAGAAGGGCCCCAGCTCTGTGCCTGGAGCTATAATCCAGCTGTCACACAGAACTGCCCTGCCCATTTGTGGTGCAGGAGCAATCCATTCCCTTTTAAGAGGCAGACACTGTTAAGAGCCATTGGGCTCCTGGATTATGTGCCTTTGACTTGCAAATAAACAAGCTCAGCCTTGATGCCAGAGGCTTTCTCTGCTGCTGCTTTCTCCTGCCTGGACCCAGCCCTGCTTGCTGCTGAGCAGTCCTTTTCCCTACCATGAAGGCTTTGTCCAGTCTCTTTTGTTTTCCCCATAGTGGTGAGCTTTTTGTCACCCTGTGCCTGTTCCCTCAGGTATAATGAGCCAGGGAGCACAAGCGATGGGCTTGTTCTGCCTGAAGGCTGTTGCATAGGACAGCAATGCTCACACAGGGCCAGGAGGAGCTCTGCCAGGCAGCTCTTACGGATGTACAGTGGGCGGGTGAATCTTTTGAGAGGTGTGTGTCAGGTATCTGCTCTGGATCATGTGCTGCAGCTCAGCTGCAGCTCAGTGGTGCTTTGCCTGGCCTCTGCCTAGGTCGTGTGGTGAACATCAGCAGCATGATGGGTCGGATGGGCAGTCCTGCCCGGTCACCGTACTGCATCACCAAGTTTGGCGTGGAAGCCTTCTCCGACTGCCTGCGGTATGAAATGCAGCCCCAGGGGGTGATGGTCAGCATCGTGGAGCCTGGCAACTTCATAGCTGCCACCAACCTGTACAGCCCCGAGCGGATCAAAGCCATAGCTGACAAAATGTGGGACGAGCTCCCCGAGATAGTGCGCAAAGACTATGGCAGGAAGTACTTCGATGAGCAGGTCAGCAAGATGGAGACGTACTGCAACAGCGGCTCGACAGACACCTCGCCGGTCATCGAGAGCGTCACCCACGCGCTCACCTCCACGACCCCCTACACCCGCTACCACCCCATGGATTACTACTGGTGGCTGCGCATGCAGATCATGACGCACATGCCAGCTGCCATTTCAGACCGGCTCTATGTCTATTGAGGCCTCACAGTCCCAGGCTACCCAGGTGGGCAATGTGTTTTATAGAGAGCTTTGTACACTCTTCCCGTTAGTCCTTCAAAAATGTTTCTAACCTCATTTCAGAGTACTGTATTTTAGCTCTAAAGGGTTCATTTAACCATCTGACACAACCTAAAGGGCAGTAATTGGCAAGGGGTGCTTCATGGGCAGGAATACATTATGTTTGTGCAGGGACATTGATTCTTTGAATTATATTTCATATAATCCTTTGGGGTTTTTTTCACCTCAAATATCAAATTACAATTGTTATTTAAACTGCAATTACTCTGAAATGTTTTCAGAATAATTTCTGCTGATGGCCAAACGCAACCTCCATAATTCCTGCCTAGGATGCAGCCTTCCCACCATAAGCCAGATGCCGTCCATGCTGTAATGGCAAACCACTGCCTCCTCAACACAAAGAGCATCCATCAGACTTTTCCAGGCCTGATCACAGTAGCCCAAGGCAGAGCAGAGACTTCTTTAATTTGAGGATCAGAACTCAAACTGCTCAAGGTGCTGAAACTGAGCAACTGGCCCCATCCTTTTCTCTCTTAGAATTATACTGATGAAACCTGAGAGAAAAGGAACCATGCTTTTCTTGTGTGCTTTCTTGCAAAGGAGTTCAGTGATCCAGGGACTCAATCCTGCAGACCTTTCCCACAGGAGTTTCTTACTCATATGAGCATTCCCATGACTGTGACCAGCTTCACACACAGGACTACAGGCGCCAGGATTGGCCTGCAGCAACATTTCTCTTCTCCTCACAGTAATTGAAGACCAACTCAAGACTTAGTTTGGAGGAGAGTTTCACTCCAGCTCCTATATAGTTTGTGAGGATCACCGGTGAGCAGGGGGAAGCGGAGTGGGTTATAGTCCCATCAGCGAATGCCGTTCTTACCAGGGACCTCAGAGTTACACTGAAGTATTTGTACAGCACCTTGCACAGAAGGGCCTTACCCCTGACCAGGGCCTCTAGGCACTTAGGTGGTGCAGGTGATGGTAACAGTACCTTTCACTGAAGGAGTCACTGAGCTGAAATACATCTAACATGATAGAAATCTAACAGAACGTCCATAACAGTAAAGTTCACTTCAAGAGCAGATTCATTTCCATGATGGTTGTTTACATGTCTGAGAAACATTTGTTTTGTACCATGAGAAAAGGAAAAAAAAAAAAAATATAAAATAACCTTTCATGGGAAAATGTGGAAAGGGTTATTTTTTTTAATCTTGAAAGGCAAAAACCAAACAAGTAATTAAAATACCATTGTTAGCAAAGTTGAAGAGAAGGGATCTCATGTGCTCCAGTAACATACCATGGCATGATCACATTTATTTGGCTTAATAAATGTATACAGGAATGGTAACAAAATTCAGAGGTTCCCTCTTTATTTTATTTTTTCTTAATGAGGTGAAAAGCTCACATTCGTTAGTGGTGGGTGTTTTAATTTGGTGAGGTTGGTGCCTATTTGGGGGCTGGTCTGCAGTCTTGGGTCTTATGTGTCCATGTTGGATAGTGCAAGACTTCTACAGGAATACCGGTGACAAATCTGCTGAACCCCTGGACTCTGTTTATTCACAGCTCTTAAACCTGCATCTTTACTGGACTCCCACAGATTACAAAGGATTATTATGGATTATTCCCAGGGAGTAGGAGGAGAAACTGAGCTCTGAAGAGGGGAGGGGTATGGCAGTGATTCAGCAGGGCAGGACACAGCAAGTGTCCTGGGAGAGACTTCTCCAGAGGTGTAGCAGTGGTAGCTGCATCTTGTGGTGCAGGGCATATTATCTCATTTTCCAGTATGTGGACTTCCTTCTGGGACAAAACATAAGAGTATGACCCACGAGAGACCCAGCAGGCACGGGGACTAACTTGCAAGACAGTACAAAATACCTGGATAACCATGTTTGCTGCAGATGACACAGCAGAAAGAGGAGAAACTTCACAAGAAAAGTTCTTGTAGTCTAAAAATTAAGCCCCAAGATGCTAGTAACACAAAAAATTCATTTAATTCTGCTTGGGATGCTAGCTTCCAATTTCATGTGTACTGCTGGCTTTTGATACAGACATCAATGCAGTCAGACGTGGAAAGATGGGGAGTACAGCTGAGTTACCTTAGTTTGGCTCAGAGACCCCTGAGAGCAAAGGCAGCAGACATTTAACAGTAACCACGTTCATTCCCAGCCAGAAAGATAAAGCCAAACAGTGATACCTGCACTTATCCCTACACAGCATCTCTTCTGGAGGCTCTTGAACTCTTTCTTGTGAGGTGCCCACAGGGAGCTTTGAATCTCTGCCACCACGCCGGGGCTGGAGGAGATGTGACACCACTGCTGCCCTGCAGTGTGATTCACAGGGGACCGTGTGGCCACGTAGGCTGGGGAGGCGATGGCTGTGGTGCTCCTCTGCATCACGCCTGCTCATGGGTTTCTGCGAGAATATTCCCGGCACTGGGAAGTTTGGTGTCTGATTCATGGTCAGGAGGGCAGCAAGCTGGTGAGTTTTCCTGCTGGGATCTTGGCAATCCCACACTTCAGGGTTTGCCCTGAGAAGCACATTAAAAGCTAATTCCCTTTGGTTTTGCATGACTGTACTTGCGACTCAGTGCGCTCTAGGTCCTGCCTGCACAGTGCCACCCCAGCTTCAGGAATAGCTTCAGCCCACCAGGTTTATTTGGAAACAAAAAAGAACAGAAGCATAGCAAAAAAAGGACTTGTCCAGGCACCTGGTCCTCTGTGCTTTCAGACCTGCCTCAGGGGGAGCTTCTGCCTCTTGGGAGGAGCTGGGGAGCCTGGAAGGGTCATTTTGCAGGGCTACCTATCCCTGGGCTCCACTCTGATCCTATCTGGTTGGACAGAGGGCTCTCTCTTCCCAAATTTCTTGCTGGGCAGATTGTTGGTGATGACACAACAGATCTCACTGTGCAGCATTCCTTTGGGCAACCTGGAGTTATAAATAACTTTCCCTTGTGTGGTGGGAGGCCGCAGAGATGGGGTAATTTTAACTACGCTGTTACATCTTGTTCTGAGCCTTAATGGGGAATCGTGAAGTCTCTTCAGAACTTTTTTCTCCTAGTGATGAGGGTGGTGGATGCTGCGTTTGAGATCAGCATTTAGTGACCCCTTACTGCTGCATTGTCTGGATGAAGTGCGGGAATTTCCCAGTTAAACTGGAAATCATTTCGCAGCCAGAAGTTGCACAGCTTTGGGGGGGCTGGTCCCAAGCCCTTTCCTCTGCTCCTGCATCCAAGCAGAGGTCTGGCCCAGGCTCCCTCCTGCGTCTCAGCCCTGTGTGTCTGGCAGAGACTTTAGTCCTGGGCTGGCAGTTTGGAAACAGGACTGCTCTGGAAACAGAAAAGAGGAAAGGACCACTCCTGTTCAGGCAGAATTCAATAGCTGAGTGCAGGGCGTCTTCCCCAGCTGAATTACACATAAGCATTAAATGGGTACTCGCTTAAATAGATGAGTGGCTCACTAGCTGAGCTACAAGTCAGATCCCTGTCTGTACTGAGACTGGACTGAAGTGAAGGGGCCTTGCTGCAAAGTGTGTGTGCAGCTGCTGGCACTTTGTGGACTATGGCTTTGAAAAGAAAGTATCTTCCCAGTAAAGAAGGGAATCATAAGCATAACTCACAGTAGATCTGATGACACCTCCCCGGGGAGATACCACTCAGGAACACAGCACTCGTTTCTCTTCCCTCTTTCCCAACAGCATTGTAGGGCTTGCCGTGTGGCCTTGGGGTGCTGCAGACTTAAACTGGTGCTTCCCCGTGAGAGCACTGACCTGGCACTGCCAAAGCAGCAAGTTTTTCCTCACTATGCATGAGTGCAAAAAGAGGGAGATGCCAGGGCCTGGAACAGCCTATGTAGCCATCACACAGGTGGCAGGTAGTGCTGGCAGTGCCACCTTCTGCTTGTCACCACCCGTCACCTGGGCATCACAACCCTCACTGGGTGCTGAGTGAAAGAGATGCTTTGAATGTGCCCTAATTTTGGCAGTCAGGTGGGGTAGCATGTGCTTCGTCAGACAGACAGACTGACTGCCTGGAGCAAGCTCTCCATCATCCCCTGCCAGCAGAGCGGTGAGGGTGGCAATGGCAAACACAAGGGTCCCAGCTTGGCCTGTGTTACTGGGGACTTCCATCCACAACCGCAAAGAGAGGGACATAAAGTGGCACAGATGCCATTCTGCAGCTCCCCTGCAACCAGTGAGGAACAGGCACAGGTAGTCACCTACCACCTTCTACCTTTCAAGGGGGCCCAGGACTTCAGGACTGCCTGGAAAACCACCGATCAGGCTGCTCTGCTTCCATAGCCAGAAGGCAGCTCACCGTGGTCTGTGGGAAGCGTAGGGGTGAGGACTCTGGCTAAGATGTGGATTGCTATCTTAAGTAAGTTTTGCTAACAGTGTTTAGTTTGCTACTGAGTGTGGTCATTTGAAGATGCCTTTTCATTGGCATCTGTCCCTGATCACAAGTGAGTGTCTTTCTGGGGCTCTACCACCATAATGAACTGAAGCAGGGTCTGAACCTGGCTGCAGGCTCCTCCAGTCATACTCTTCCCTCCCTTCTCTAGCACAAGATTGTGTAATTACTTGTGTGATGTGGGACATCTTTAGCACAAAAGCTTGGGAGACCTGTCCTCACCTCCCACATGAGTCCTGGGGAAAGAGAGCTCCTCCAAAGTGGGGATGCTCCAGTTTCACAGCCATGCAGCAAGTGGGTCCTCCCACCCGCAAACTGGTTGGAATCTGATTGTGGTGCCAAGGAGCTGTGCCCTGGGAACCACGGCCCCACTGCAGCCACCTCAGACATGTTGCAGCCCTTGGCAAGGACTTTGGCCTGTCCTCCCTTTGCAGTTCTGAGAAGCTGCAACATGCTGATCCCTGGGGTATGTGCTCCCTCACTGCTCGCCTCTCCATCAGCACAGAGGGCTGGGCACTCACAAGGGGTCATGCCTTTCCCAAGGGAAAAGAGGACATAGAACTGCCCCCATCTAGGCTTGCACAGGTATTCATCTTTGAGCACAACCTTGCTTTATTTTCCAGGCAAAATCACAAGTTGGGAAGTAACGGGAGCCTGCTCTCCCCCTCCCCAAATACCCACACACCAAAGCCCCAGACTGCTCCTTACTGGAGCTGGGCGTGAAATGTAAATGTTCCCATCCTCATTTCTCCCTCAGCTGTGAATGTCAGAGCAGTAGTGTAAAAAAACGCAGTGATATCCAGAGCGATCACTGCTGTGGTATTTCTGACTTTGCCTGGAGCAAGATGGACCATAAATCTTTCAAGATAACATGTTTACCACAGAGACTTCCGGCCAGTTTTTCAAGCCTTAGGAGTCCAAATGCTACTGGTGCATCTGAACCAGCCCACCCAGGGCTGTGCATTGCTAGCACTGAAAGCAGCAGGTTTCTGTTGTACCCACAAACACGGCAGGAGTATTCGCTGCCTCCACTAACGTGAGATCTTGAAGGCATTGTGGGAAAACTGAACATGATCAAATCTAGAACATGGTGAAATTGGGGTATTTGTTGTCATGAGACTGAAAGTATAACTGGTCTGAGGGAGAGACCAGGAAAAACTCTGGATTGGTTCAACAGCAGGTTTGGATTACTGTCGGTGTGTCACCTCTAGATCTGCAATGTGTTTAAAATCACTGAGAAAAATCTTCCTCCCTGATGGATCATCAGGACCTGACCATCCCCAGCTGGGATCCAGCACCCTGTCTGTGGCCCAGGGTCCCATTTCAACCCCACCTGTGGCTGTTCATCCCCCCTGGGGTGGGGATGGAGGATGCTGGTTTTCAGCCCTACTGGACTGGATTGACCCCTACAGCCCCTGCCTACCCCTTTCTCTGGTGAGTAGAGTCCCATGATCCTGCTCAGGGCAAGAGCAGCACTTGGGGGCAAGGAAAGTATCTGCTTAATGGGGATACTCCTGGCAGCTCTGACGCTGCTCTTGCTCAGTAGTTTACTGTCCTTGGGAATGGTCCCGGGGGTGCCAGGAGGTCACCCCCTCCCTCCTTTTTCTGCCTCTGCTTCTCACTGCTGAGAGGTCCTTGCTGTCCCCCGAGGCTGGCGGATGTGCCTCTGGCTGGGTGCTGGTGTGCAGCAGAGGGTGCTGGATCAGCAGGAGCAGTGGGAGCTGCTTTCCTCCAGCTCACCAGCACTTTCGCTGAAGCTCCTCTGGATGCCACCCTGCTCCCCGCCTCTCCGAGCCTTCTCCGTGGGGATTAGCCATGCTTGGCAGAGACCTTTGCACATGAGGGAATCGCTCTCCACCCCACGGAGACAGGGATTTGCGTTCCCTTTGCTGATGCTGTGGGCCAGCTCTGCCTCTTTGTGTTACAAGTTTTCTGTTGCACTGAATCCCTCATCAAAGAGCAATGTCCTGTCTTCCAGCTTGCCTGCTCTGGAGCCGCACTTCTCATGAGCAACACCACTGGCATGCCTGGAAAGCAGGGCCCTGTGCAGGAGAGAGGGGCCCAAACCCCTGTCATGGCACAGCCTGGCACAACCCAGCCCAGCCCTGCTTGTACTTCTGCTGCCTGGACAGCATCCCCCATGGATGCAGCCCTTCCTCTTCCTCCTCATCCCTCACTTCCTTCTGATCCTTCCTTTGTTTCTTGTCTCCTGGGAAATCCCTCAGCTTAATTGCTCAGCCAGATCAATGCAAGTCCAGCTGTGCTCTGGCTCTAATGGAGAGGGGCTTGAAGAGATGAGTGTCCCAGAAGAGCAGCAAGTGGCTCCTGGGCTCCTCTTGGCAGTGGCCATGTTTTTATCATGGTACACGTGGCTCTGTGCCATGCCAGGCTAATGTCCTCTGCATCAAGGCGCCCGCCAGTGCAGGGGGTAAGTGGTGCGTGAGAAGCCCTGGCAGGCACAGAGAAGAGGCCAGCTCCTCTGTGTGGGGTGACACATTCAGGCTAGGGATTCAGTGGCCCTGGGAGGTGACTGCTGGCACAGAGATGACCTTGTGTTTTGCAGCATCCCAGCATCTGGGTGTGCCCAGTCTGCAAGAGAAATGAACAGAAATGCACAGGCAGCTGCACAGGGTCTGTTGAAAGATGTAGTTTGCCATTCAAAATTCTCTCTGTGCCTGGGGGACAGTGATCATCCCTGGCTGAGCTCACTGCACCACCACCCAGAGATGCACCCACAGCTGGAGCTGGTGGCCCCTGTGCTGGGGAAGGTGAGCCATCGTCACGGACATCAAGAGATCAGTAGTCTTTTTTTCCAGTGTTGTTCCTTAAAGCAAGTTTCCCTCACCATCTCAGCTGACCTGGGCCGATGGGAGGCATGGGTGGGTGTGCACCACAGCACAGGGACACTGTGGAGTGGGATAGGCACCCGGGGGTGTGGCAGGGGTGCCACAGGGGACAGCGTGGCATTCTGGGGAGGCTACAGGGGCACAGGGCAGCCTGCTGCAGGCTGGGTGTGGGTGTGTGTGGCTGAAGAGTGAGTCACTGCGTGCTCCCAAGTGGTTTGGCAACCTGAAGCAGCCATGCCTGCAGCCCCGACAGTGGTGACAGGGAGCAGGCTCACCCTGAAAACAGCTTTTCCGTGTGTGCTGTGCCCCCATCTGGGGCGGCCCTGGGAAGCTGTGGGCCCATGCTGTGATGACACCAGAGCTGCCCACGGCCAGAAGTCACTTGGCTCTAACTCACCACAGGAAAAGTGCTGCCACCTGAGCAGATTTGCTGCAGGCCTCCAACTGGCTCCTGCCCCGGCTCCCCAAGGGCCCTTGTGGCCACATGCCGTCTGCGTGCAGACGGATGGACATCCCCAGGGCCGGCATGCAGCTACACTCCTCTGTGCATCAGGCTGGCCCTCCTGCGTGGAGGACGTGGACATGAGGTAGTCAGACACCCGGGCTCCTCAGCTGTAAGCGTTAGCCATTGCTCATCCCTCTCCCCTCTGCAGCTTGAGGAGTATTTTAGCTTGTCTGCAAGCCCAGGCACCCCCTGGAGCCCCAGTCCAGTTGTGCTGTTCCCTGCAGTCTCCCCTGAGATGTGACAGGTGTCAGTGCTGTGCCCCACCTGGGTGCCATAAGCACTGGGTGTCCTGAGTGCTGGGCAGAGGTGAACAACTGTCCCCAGGCCCTGAAAAGGGCCCTTTCAGTCCTGCCAGATCAGAACAAGGGGCAGTGCATCTGCCAGAGGCGATTCAACCACTGTCACGAAGTGCAGACAGAGCCAAGCCACGTGCTGGTGCTGCTGGCCATGCACGGGCTGGTACCACACCAGTGGGCTGAGCCCCAGCCACCGCCTGCCACCCTGAAAGGCTCTCTGTGGCCCCAGCTGCTGTGGCTGGACCCTGCACCACCGGTCTCTGCTCATGGTCCAAGATCCCGCTCATGGATGCTTTTGTGACTTTGTGACCTGCCGCAGTCGGTCTGCTTTGTACTGGAACCTGTGTGAAATCCTCCAGAAGTCCCTCAGAGTGAAAAGCAGAGCAGGAGCAACGTGTAGGTTTTGGAGTTTGCTCTAGATGGGGCCACTCTTGAGCTTTGCTGGGCAGGAGGCTTTATGTGTCAGTGCCTGAGGTGTGATGCTCTCTCAGGACATGCATCCCACCCAAAGGCCATGCTTCCCACGTGGCACCAACTCCATTCCCTAAAAACCACTCGTGCCAGAGCCACTCATGTTGCCCTGAGGTCTGTGTTCAGGGGCTAACCTGGCCCTGGGTGCACACACACACAGCCCTGCCCAGCAGCACTGGGGCTTTGCTTTGCTGCCCTGTTTGGCCTCCCATGGGATGGAAGCTGTGCTGCTGGTACTTGTGGGTAAATGGGACCTTAGGTAGTCCTAGGCTGGGGTCAGTGGTGGTGTGTGCCTGGCACGTGCAGGGGTTTGCACCAGGGAAGCAGAAGTGAGACAGATGTCCTGGTATCTGAAAATAACACCAGGCGTTTTCCTTTCCCATTCCAGGGAAATGTTTGTGCTCTGGAGGGCTGCATCTTCTGACTGCTGTTGCCACTCTTCTGTAATTCTTTAGAAAGTAGTCCAGGCATGTGAACTCCATCCTAGAGATGGAGAAAATGTACCCAAATTCCCAGCCCAGCTGATACCCAGGTCTCCAAGGAGGCAAGACTCGCGATACAGCCCTTAAACTTGGTATCTCCAGGGGATACCTGTTAGGCTGAAGTCCTGCTCCTGGAAAACACCACTCCAGCGCTGCCTCCCTCCCAGCCACCCAGCTCCCAGCCACTGGAGTCAGGACTGCCAAGATCGCTGAGACCTTTTCGACAGGATTCATCACGATTTGATACAGCACAGAGAAAGGAAATCCGCGAGGAATTATCCAGGAGCCAGCAGATGTCTGCTAGACCACAGCAGGGATGAAAGGAGACGAGGTTTTTTTAGGACTTGGATGAAACTCTCTTTAAGATCCAGTCTCAGCAGAGCTTTGAGCTGAGCTGGCAGCTTTGATCCCAAGTGCAGTGGGATTGCTTCTGTAGCCCTGCTGTGGCAAGCAGTGGGCAGACAGGAGATTTTGAGCTAACAACAGCGTTCCCAAAGCAGTCGCAACTGTTTGGGAGGATTTCTGCAAGCGAAGGCAGCAAACAGGCAGGGCTGGATTTTGAGTGGATGTATCTGAAGCTGTAACGGCAGCAGCAACGGTGCATCGCCCCTCCACGGCAGAATCTTTAAACCATCACATTTCTTACAAGATCTAATTTTGGAGGTGGTATGAGTGCTGTCAGTAGCAAAACCTATTGAAGCTTCTGCAGCAGCAGCCCTTGAATGGCCAGGGGGGAAATGCAGGCATGGCTGCTTGGAGATGCTCCCCCCAGCCTGGGGCTGTGGCCCTTAGGGACAAGCTGTGGTCACCTAGCTCAGGCTGTGACCCCTCTGACAACCAAATCCTGTCGCCCTCCCTCCCCCGCTTCGGGATCAGCCCTTTTCCAGCCTGATTACAGGCCTGGCTGGAAATGCAGACAGCTCATGGTTTCGGTGTGAGTCATGGGAGGTTTGGTGGCTTTCCTCTCCTTGCAGCTCCAGGCAGTGGGGCTGAAGCAGTTAGCTGGTTATCTGGCAGCATCAGCCTTCTCACCCCAAGGAAGGACATCTGCTTGTACTCATGGGGAGAAGGTTGGATGTGTCCTGAGCAGGCTCAGGGGGAGGAAGTAAGAGTCCCAAGTGTTATTTTGAAGCTTTTTCCTATTTGGGAGAAAAAGAGACCCCTGAGGTGCTTTGTGGGAAGGTTGGGCTTCCCAGGGTCCCCTGGTATGGGAGGATTTGCTCCCAAGGGACCTGGGCTTGGTGCCTGCCATGCTTCTTCTCTTGGCCCCAAGGCAGGCAGAGCTGCTCAGCTCTCCTGAGGAGCGAGGAGAGCAGACCTGCCAAACTTGCTTCCTTCCACTGGCAGGAGTTCCTGCCATGCTGGGTCTGCAGGGAGAGGTGGGTTTTTAATGAAGCAGACTGTTACATCTGGAGGACACAGACAAGGACTCCGGGAGGCCAACCCTTCCTCATGTCTGCTGGGACAGCGCAGGACCTCAGCTCTCCCTGCAAGCATTGTCTCACACCAGCGAGGGTGGAAGCAGCAGTTCTGGTACATAGTGTTGCTCTGGAGGTCAGGTAACATCTGGGAGGTGAGGGGGAGCCTGACTGGCCTACAGTCATAAAGCGCTTCAGAGAGGAAATGTCCTTTCCGTGTAAATCGTGCTGCTGCCGTGTATTTGGTGTGTGGAGTTTGGGAAGAGCATGGTGCTGCACCGAGGTGGGGACCCACAGCTCAGTCCCCTCACGCAGAGGCCAGTGTGTCCTCGGGCCATCAGACGTGTGCCCAGCTCCCCGGTCTCCTAGAGCAAGTGCCCAGCCAGGCAGGCATTGGAGCACTGGGCACCTGCAGGGCTCTGGTGGGTCCTGGTGCTCTTCTGTGCAGTTTGCTCGGGTACGGCTGTGTCTGGGCCCCACAGCGCCCACAGCATCTTCCAGCTCTGCAGTGGGCAGTGACTGCGCAGGACTCCAGACATCCCCCTCCCTGTCTTTCCCCTGATGCGAGCTTCCTCCCCAGGGCGGAAGCCCAGCAGGGATGGGCACCTTGTGCTTAGCTGGCTCTCCCAAGAGCCCTGCTCAGACTTGTGCCGCCTTCACCAAGGCTTCTGCACCCTCTGAGACTGTTACCAGCCTTCAAAAATGCTGGTAATACCCCTTAGTGCGTACAGAGCCTCGCAGCGGTTGTAAATGGTGTCTCTTGTGTAAAACACTATTATTTCGGTTTGTCTGTACTAAAAATAGCTTGGAAAGCAGTTGGTGAATAGCTATGGAAGCACATCACGATGTCTCAGGGTGAACCTCCTCAGTGGGCACTACCAATGTCCTGCCTGGGAGCTCAGTGACCCCAGCACCACCTCTCCAGCTTCAGCAAGAGTTTGTAATGACAACAAAACTCTCCGGTGTAACAGCAGCCCTGTCACTTCTATCTTCTTATCAGTCTGTTTACGATATCTTGAAGCAAGCCTGTTATTTATTGGGATAAAACTGGCTCTCCAGAGAGGCTGAAGTCTGCACAAGGTCAGGAAGAACACAAATACCCATTTTCTAATTCTGACACTATAAGCCTCCCGAAGGCGAAGGCTTTCAGTCCTATTAGCAGACATTACTGTGCAAAGGGAAGACAATTACTGCGGGAGAACCATTTCTCCTGGGCTTAACGATTCACCGGCACAAGTGAGTGCCATTAATGCCCAGGGCAGTGGGGGCAGGTGGCCTCACGACCACACTAGTCCCTGCTCGAGCCTTGCAGCAATGCTGGTGATGCCACAGAACCTGCTCTGGGTGTCGTGGAAAATACTCTGAGAGGGTGCAGGGCTACTCTGCAGCTCATGGGGGGATGGCACTCAAACTGGACTATGCTTTGGGCTTTTCCAGTGATACTTGCTACCTTGTGATGGGAATCATTTCTTGCCTGGCAGGGTCTTTGCCATGGAGCTTTGTCCTGTGACAGCAGCTGTGCTGTGCAGAGTCAGGTGAAAAGCTCAGCACATTCTCTCATCTTTTAGGTGTTCAGGAAAATCCTTGACCCTCTGAGGTTCCCCACAGGTGGGATCATGACTGGCTTTCGTTGACAAAGCATCCTGAGCCCCTCACTAATGGCAGCACTGGCTGTGTTGTAGTCCCCGTGCTGGCTGCTGGGCTTTGCTGGGGACAACGGCTGGGCAGGTTGAGGATGCTCCTATCTGTGCTTGTGGCCGTGGGACATCCCGGCTGTGGCAGCTGGGTCCCGCACCGGGCCATTCTGCACCGGCTGGTCCAACACACATAACAGAAGCTGGTGGGGGCTGTGGAGTAGTTAGTCTGTAATGGAAGTGCTGCCTGCAGTTGCTTCTCAGCAACACTCTGAAACTCCCGTGCCTCCTATTATATGGTTTGTATGAAATCACAGGAGATTTCTGAGCGTAATAGGCACAGTTAAAGGTGTGATGATACACAGAGGACCTTACACCAAAGCAAAGGCTCGTACATTGACTTTACTGGCGGCCTTTGCGGAGGGGAAATTTCTAAGAAAAAAAACCCCAAACCCCCTTCTTTTTACCCAAGCTTGAAATATATCTTAAAAAAATCTATGTTCATTTGTTATTTATTGCCACAAAATATTCGCCTGACAGTTGTAATCACTGCTAGTACCTCCAGTGTGTCTTAAAGCTTAATTACCTGAACTTTTCTGTTAGCAGTGAGACAATGCAGTGACTTTCTTCTTGCCTCAACAATTAATTTATCCCATAGCAGCTTGTGGCACCTGCTGCCTTCTCCTTCAGGTCCGTGTGCTCGGGAAAGGCCATTTGCTGACTGTGCCGCACCCCGTGAGCCTCCACGAGGCACGGCACGTACAGCTGAGCTGCAGCGTGGGTGGTGATGGAGGTGAGGAAAGCTGGGGGAGGAGTGGCTGTGGACCAGGAAAGCAAATGGTGACACAGGAGAGACAAATATGAAGAGTTAAGCCAGCACAAATCCAGAGCAGAATGGTGCCCATGGGCTGTTTCTTATGGTTTCCCTGGCCGAGTGCTGCTGAGGCGGGAAGGGAGAGGAGTTTCTGTTGCCCCTCAACACAGGTCAGCCGAGGGCTGTGCAGGCACCATCCTTGTCCTGTGGCGAGAGATGCTCTTGCTCACCCGAACCCCTGGCCCCTGCAGCATCTTGACCTCAGGTTTCCCTTGGTTACAGCAAAGCCACAGGAAAGAGGAGTTGCCCTCTGGCACACTCCAGAAGGCAGCATGCTATAAAGTTCATTACCCTCAGACTAGTTTTAGCCCTCCTGTAAAATAGGTTTTGTGTCTAATCTTGGTAAAGCAGCATCTCTTCGCCACCAGCCTGGCAGCGCGTTTGCTGCCGATGAGTAACAAGAGAAGCCTCACTGCGGCAGCAGGAGCAGCCCTGCTTGGCAGGCACATATGGAACCCTTTTTCTGGAGACATATTCTCCCCCACTAGGCTGTTTTGAGCTTCCTTAACCTGAAATCACCAGTACTTGTTTTGCAAAGCATCAGGCGCCAGGTGAGATGCCTCCTCTCCGGCTCTTCGGCTGGGTGGATGTGCTCCAGGCATGATGTACTAGGCTGAGCTCAAGGTCCAGCCTGGCTGCCCTCAGCCTGGGGACATGCACAGTGCTTGCACCCCTTCAGGAAAGCCTTCAGCTCATGGTCAGAGACTCACTGTCACACCCGCCCTCCAGAATGAGCTACAAGAGCTGTGTTAGACCAGGACAGGGTTCGTTTCTCCTTGTGGGCACCTACAGCCCATTTAAATCTATCGCTTATGGGGGAATCTTTGCTGAGCAAGGAAAGACAAGCTTTTCTGCATTGTGTCAGTCTGGTGGAGTTAGCTAACAAGAAAGCCAAAGCCCCAAGAGAGGCTGCAGAACCAGCAAAACCACTGCGGGCCCTGAGCTGCTGGGCAGAGGCTGCCCGTGCTCTCTGCACCCGGTGCCAGCTCTGCCTCGGCCGTGCAGCATCCCCAGCCTCCCAGCCCCACCACGGCCTCCCGGGCTCTCCTCGCCAACTCTGCTCAATGTCCCCTGCCCTGAGATGATCCCAACCACAGATTACTATTTGGTTCACGTTTCGGTAGAGGGGGAGGAGGTTGTAGCGTCCGCCTTTCACTCCCGTCCTTGTTCCAGAATGAGTCACCGGGCTGAAGGAGCTGAGCAACAGGCAAGAGGATAATTTGCCTTGTGATGGTGATTCAGCCTCTGCAGGGTGGTGACAGGGTGAGCAGAGCTATTGTTTCTCCCCATCAGCTGATGACAAAAGCGTTCTTGCCCCTCTTATGACATTTCATTGTAGAAGAAGAAATATGAACAAAGTGATGTGTAAAATAGTGATGAGTGAAGTCCCTGCTTTGGGGAACACCCTCTGGCTCCCTCAGTCTAGCCAGAATGCCAGGGCAGTTTGCTGTCAGCAGCCAGCCCCTCTCTTGCCCAGAGATGTAAGATTAATGCATGATTGATAGCAGCTTCAGGATGTTCAGGCAGCAGTGTATTATTGACAGTGAATATTCATAGGGATAGATCAGCTTGGAGGATTACTAGACACATCCTAGAGGGGTGGATATAATGAAAATAGAGGTAATCAAGTAAATGAAGCAGAAAAGTTGTAGCTTTATTGGCCCTTTACAGTCACTGTCTCCGAGTCTCCTTCAGTTCATAATTGCCATTGCCGGAAGATAACAGCTATGAGCAGCGGCTGCAGATCCCTGGGCTCTTTGAAGTCCCGAACAACAGACCACAGGAGGTGTTACAGGACCTTCTTCATCTTCTCTGTATTCTACACCATCCCTGGGTCATGCAGACTGCTGGTGGCCGTTTCCATCAGCAACATTCCCAGTTGCCTTTGATAGCAGCCACCCTTGTAATAGCTTTGAGGAATAAGTTTAACTTTGGTAGAACAGAAATCATTTGTTGCCTGATTGTATCAAAATGACTGCAAGGAAGGTAGTCCCTCTATCAGTCTGGGCAGAGCAGTGAGGTGAGCTGGTGTGGGCAGTGCTGGGCTCCCATGAGGGAACTTTCTCCCTCCCAACCCCCTGGTTCAGCCCAGTGACAGCAGCACCCCAGAGTCCAAGCTGGGCTTGCCTTGGCTGTGACTCTGTCTAAGTGTGAAATAAAGTATCGGGATCATCCAACAAGCACAGTCAGATGCAGAGGGCACAGAAGGACAGCACTTATCTCTCAATTAGACCTGCAATCTAATAATAAAATCTCAAAATTAAAAGCAACGTGGCTCTTTAGCTCAAGTATGTTTTCCTTAATTGCTAGTAACTTACAAAGAGATTCCTCCTGTACGCAACAAAAGCCATAGATACATTTTAATTTCTCCATAAGATAAAAACACCATTTAACTGTTTGCCATGTGGTTTTGCTCTAATTTCATACCATTAAGAAATTAGAACATGACAGCCGTGATTTCACATGCCACATGGGTACAAGCAGATGTTTCCTCAGCTTCCCCACTGCCAGCTGATTTCACCTCCTTTATCCAGGGCTTTGCAGCACCAGTAATAAATGACTCATGCTGAGCATGGGGTTTTTATGCTTTCCATGTGCAGAAACCATAGGAAGGACAGAACCCTCCCTTCCTATGTGCCTGATACCTGCCAGGTGCTGCTCAGGACTTTCTGCGCTGGTTTTGCACAACTTTGTTCCAGTCCAGGATCCTGTACGAGAGCCTTTGCAGATGGGGAGACTGCTTTGGTCTCTGCTTTGCAGGTGTTCTCCAGATTAGCCAGCTCTGAACGTGAAGCAAAACCACCCTCTCCTTGGATCACAGAAAACAGGTCAAGAGGAAATTCATGGATCTGCAAATCTGATTGCTTATTATCTCAAGCAACCAGATGATGTAATATCCCTTTCATAAGCAGCGGTGCCTGGCCTGTGCTACTCTTATATGGAAACTGCTGCAGCCACCCAGAGTGCTGATGGATAGAAACCCTGTTTTAGAAAAAAATCCAAACCAAAACAAAAAACCCGAAGTACCACAGCCCAAGTGTTAATTGTGGCTAGATAACCTCAATTTGTTCCTGTGGCAACAGCAGCCTAGACAGCTGCTCTCACTCCCAGCTGCTCAGGTACCCATTAGTATATAATCACTTCTGCTCGAAGCTTTATTCCTCTAAGTGAAGGTATGAGACTGGGGGGGTTTATCTGGATGACCAGTTTGTTGTCTGGGTGAGTAGATGTTAGGATAACATTGGCATCGTGCAGTGCTGTGAGTACCATGGGAGGTGGGAGAGAGGGCTCTGCAATAGCTGGAGGTGGAACTGCCCTGTCTTTGTGTAATGGAAAGGTAGTAAAAAGTTTCTGGTCCCTAAAACAGTGCCTTGCTGTAACCAAAGCAAGGTTGCCCTTTGAACACTGTAAATACAGATCTCCTGTGGGAGTGAATTGCCTTTAGACCTTGTTATTTGATTTATCTCCTCTTGCTGTGTCCTGGTGGGTTATAGAAGGCACTTAACTCCAGTCTTGCTTTCTACTGCAGCAGATTTCAGTATGTCCTGAGATACTGCAGGAGACTCTGGAAAAAGCCCTCTGTATCTTTAGGAAGTTTCTTCCCCCCTCCACCTCTAGGGCTGGGTTTGGCTCTGTTTTGTGCTGTGGGTGCTGTTTCCTCAGGGTCTCCCAGACTGTGCTTGGAGATGCTCGGTGCATCTCTGACTCCCTGCCTGCTCCGTGTTGCATTGCCAAAACTGTCTGAGGCTGATGGACTCAGGTCCTTGCCAGGAAGGGGCTGCCTCTCTTTGGGGAGGACTCCAGGCAGCTGCAGCACAGCAGTGCTGGCAAAGCCCCTCTGTCTCCCAGCGAGCAAAGCACAGGGTTTCCAGATCCTCCGCAGCCAGCGGGCAGCCCACGTGTTACGTACGCGTTTACAGTATGCAAAATGGGAATTTTATGGGCAGAGCTGTATTGTAGTGCCTGGGCTATGGCCCTTTCCTGAGCCTCTTCTGCACCAAGCTAGATCAGCTGGGTCCCATCCTACCCTGTTCACCCTCATGGTGCCCTGTGCCTCCCCTGGTCCTCCTCCAGCACCTGCACAGGAGGCTGCCGATGTGTCTGCTCCATTTCTGCTGGGGAGCAGAGCAGTGAAGGAGGTATAAACCAGCCCCAGATCCTGAAAGCTTCAGGATAATGCAAACTTCTTGTTGCAAGTCACTTCTGCTCATTTGTTTGCATGGCAAAAACTCCTGGTGTTATTTACCAGTTAACTGTCCCTGCAAGCCCAGTGCTGTCCACTGCTCCACCTCTCCATCTGGCCCTGGACTGTGCGACTTGGCAGGACTTCCTCCTCTCCTAGCTGGAAGTGGCTGTGCAGATTTCTCTTGTGCTACCAGCAAGTCTGTTTTACTCTTTATTTTGGGTTCGGTTTTCCTGGGGCTGTGCAGCACAGACCTGCTTAGCTGCTGTGGTCTGGAGCTGCCTGCAGTCCCGCTGTGTGAGATGTTTCCTCACACTCTGACTTTTCCCTGCTCCTGTTGCTTTGCCAACAGCTTGTCTTGCCCGAGGTTCCCCCTTGTCCCAGGGAGTAGGGCATGGCAGGGTATCAGTGCCCCTGCTCTGTGCTGGAGCTGGCTTGGCGAATGGGTTGCCTGTGACCTGGGAACTAGCTGAACAGGGGCAGGTCTGTGGGTGGATGTTTGCTAGGAGGAGATAGGTGAGGAGCTATTTGAAGTGGTCGGGGCTGTGATACGATTTATTGCTGGGTAGCAGCCAGGCTGGTCCTGCAGCTCCTGAGCTGAGGCAGGAGCTCACCCCTTTGGCAGCACACAGTAGTTAGCGTTCCCTTTTCTAACCCTTTTCCTCAAGATCTCTAGGTCTTCTCTTTGATTTCTCTGCACCATGTGGACTCATTTCTAATGAGTGGCACAAAGCTGTTTTTTGCTGAAAAGTTTGAAAGCTTTGAGATGTTGCAGATGCTCCAGCTGCCCAGGTGAGAAGCATTGCTCTGTACCAGTAAGTGGGGAGGATTGCCCCATGTCTAATTCTCCACTGTGGCTCTGTGAGAAGTCTGACCCAGAGGGGATGGTGTGGAGCATGCTAGACTGCGCAGCCAGCATGCTGGAGGACAGAACTGAGGTTCAGAATAATGACAAATGGAAGAAATTGCAAATCTATGCTATTTTTCTACAACGGGCTTGTGAGAACAGAAACTTTACTCAGATTTTGCTGATAGCTGTTGCACTTTTGTCTTTGCCTCCCCACTCCTGTGTTGCTGTAGATGTTATCCTGCAGGCAGGAGAACCTGACAGCAGTGTGAGAGCTTTCTGGGTGATATATCCGGGTGGGTGGCTTGCTGTGTAACCACCGTGACAGGTGCTGGCTTCTGCGCAACTCTAGGTTTTGCTCTTTTCACTGCCCTGGTGAAGACCCCTCTGTGTTTCCTGCCACGATTTTGGCTTTGCTGTAGCTCTCACATTTCAAAATGCCCTGTTATGTTCAGGTTGTCCATCACCTCCCAGCTCAGTGAATCAGACCTTCATTAGTTCTGTCCCATGCTGCCTTTTCCCACTCTGCTGCTTTAATCCTGCTCTGAGCTGACAAGCAAAGCACATTGAACCAGTGGCTCGGGTATGCCCTGGAAATGATGCTTCTTTTTTGAACCTTTAGTAATTCTCTTCTTTGGTCATGCCCCAGGACTTCTACTTAATTTGGTCCAGTTGTGAGACCACAGTCTTCCCTACATTGACTACTATGAACTGCTGCCAGAAACCCTCTCATTTAAGCCACTAGTGCTTATATCCTCATGCTGCGTAACTTAGGAACACAATGGGAAAACTACATCTCTTCTGACCGCAGTAACGATGCAGGGGAATTATGTACCAGAAGGCAATTGTGTACTATGTATGTTCACGAGCTCCTCAGCACATTTGCTGGTAGGTGTACAACCAGAAAACAGGGTGGTGGTTGCCCTGTGCATATGGGGTCTCGAAGTACTGAAAGTGGCTTTACCGGTTTTAGACACGGTCTTGTCTTTACTTGCTTCCTTTGGAGGGCTCACAGTCTGGAACTGAATTCTTTGTGACCCTTCTGGCTTACACCCCTTTGAGTGAGTGTCACTTTCTCTGATGACTCCCAGCAAAGGGACTGCTGGCAAACTCATTTTTGGCAGGAAAAGTTAACAATATAACTTCAGCTCAGTAAATAATTTTCTGTCAGGGTCTGTGGGTGTTTGACTCTAGAGAAGGTTATTAATGCTCCAGTGAGTAGAAAAATGAGGACTATCTGACAAGGCTGATGTTGGTGTGGTAGGCAAGCTGAGCTTATGCTCTCCCAGAGGTATAGAGGAGCCTAAATCAACATCCTAAAACTCTCGAAGAACCTCTGTCTGTGTTAAATCTTTAACTGGACCTTTTGTCAGCTTTGAATTTACCCTGAACCTCAGATCTAATTGCTTCTATGCTTTGCAGATCTGTTAGCTTACAGTTTTATATTGCTCAGAAAAATTCATTGCAAAAATCAGCATGTGTCTCATTCAAAAACAATGTGACCATCAGAGCAGAGACCTGGGGAGTGACAATCCATTACAGATGGGGTTGTGAGGCAGGAGAGGGGCAGCTTTCATTCAAGAGGAGACTGACTTAGAGCCCTGAAGGGAGCAGCCTGGGGGAGGGGAGGGGAGAACTGCTCACAGACCTGACCTTTGCAGGTTTTTGTAGAATTTTGCTGCTCCCATATCAGACAGTCACAGATTTCTGACCATTCCCTTGATGTCATAGAAGGTATTGCAAAAACTGACGATGTGAAGTGGTGCTTTGCCTAAAGAATATCACTAAGTATTGATGTAATAGTGACAATTGTTCTAAAGCATTCCTCTAGCATCTTCTTACATTTGCTAGTCAGAAATGGAGAATCCAGTGATGGTGCTTCAGTGCTGTGTGGCATCTGCTTTCTCCACATTGATTCTTTCCATGCATTTGAGTTCTCATTCTCTTCAATATGTGATGCCTAAGGTAGGAGAGGAGGGGAAGGAATTAATAAGTCAGAATAACGAGGAAGAAATTAGCTCTATTTGCCCTCGGTTTTGAGCAGCCGATACGTAAGCCGTTCTGATGAAATCCAGAGTGTATGACTGCTAGCTGTCAGCGAGGAATAGTATTAACAGACAATTGCAAACTATTCTTTCCACAGGAAAGGCCTTGCAGCCTGGGGCAATATTTCCACAGTTTTCCAGTGGTTCTGGTCACTTATAACGGGTTTTCTCTATTTTCTGCAGCTGTGGTCTGGCATGTTGTATGGCAAGGAAAATTTTTCAGTTTATGGTTTGCAGACACTGGATTATTAAGTCCTGTACAGAGAGACACAGTTGGCTATTATTCTTTTTTTTTTTTTTCCTGAGTTGGAACAATTTCTTTTTCAAAACAGCAGGCTTTGCATGTCTTTGGTTTTTCTAAATGCAGGATGATTCTGTCCTCTCTGATGTGTGAAAATATGCAATGAGTCCTTCAACCTCTGCTCTTAGGACACGGAATGTGTCCTAAGCTCCTGGATTTTGTGTTCAGCTGCCTTCTGCAGAGGTCAGGTAGTCATGTCCTCTAATCCTTTTTGTGCCTCTATTTATGCCTGGGACACTTACCTACTTCCCACATGTGTCCTGAAAATAAGTGCTGCAGAAACTGGGATTCTTGTGTCGAAAGCATAGAGAGCAAAGAGCTGCTGCCTTTGTGTTGTGCTGGTCTGGGACCAGGCAGAGTGCCTAGGAAGGAGGGGTTACATGTGGCAGCAAAGTGATGTGTGTTCTGATCTGATGTTGGCAATGTGTATTATGCTTGTAAGATGTAAGTCAGGGAAGTCTGGCTCTTAATATTGAGCTTTAATTCTACAACTTGATGAACAGAACTAATTATACTTAGTGCCGTAGCCAGCATAAAGTAGATGAATGCAGCCTGATCATGGCCAGACAATGACCAAGACCATGAAGAGCAGGTATGGTTTGCATAACCCTACAGCCTTCACTGGCAGTTTTCCTATGTGGAACATAACTACAGCTTGAGAAAATGTCTCATCCCAACAATAACAACAAAAAAACCAACCCAGGCAGTAATACAGAAATAACAGGCCTGTATTGGTCCATGAAAGGGAGCTCACCTGCCAGCAGGCTGGTCATGTCTGTGCTTTGCTATGGCAGGTATTTTCTTCTGATCCTTCCCTCCCTTGTCTCTCCTTTCCAGATCCCATCCTCATAATTGCACAGATGCAATAGTGTAAAAGCCTTGTGTGGAAACAAAATCCAAGGAATTAATAAACTAATCGGAATACACTAAATCTTTAAACTAAAAAAATTATTGGAAATAACTCCCTTGTTTTGTTTTGGTGTTGTTTTTTTTTTTCCCACTTAAACTGACAGGAGAACACCCCTGGCTATCACCGGGGCTGATGTCTTGAACCACTGCCCCAGGCACTGACCCTCACCAAGGCCCTGTGTCTGTCAGCAGGCTTGCATATTCTATAGAGGTACCATTGCTACCCATCTGTAGTGTCATTAATATCCAGTGAATAGTGAAGCTGTGCACTGAAACCACTGAGAATCCAAAGCAAAACATCCTCGAGGGAGTCCAGTTTCACCTGGTGTCAGAAAGGGAGTTTCTAAATCAACACTAGTGCTGCTTGTCTGGAAAAAAAAGAGCAAGGTAATTATTCTCTGCCTGACACAGAACTGGTTTTGTGTGATTTGCAGATTCTGATCCTTGTCTCCTTAATCTGCCTTTTTTTTTCTCACCACCCACACAAAGCTTCTCTTTCTATCTGCTTCTAGCTCCTGCCTGATGGTACTACCTACTGCCTTCATTCATGGTGCTGGGCTTAAAATACTCTGACATCAGTCTTCTGCTGCAGCTGATGGAAGCAGCACTGTTGTGCTGGACACCTGGGCAGAGCAGCCCATAACCTAGCAGCTGTCCTGACCTGCTGCATGACCACAGGCACTGACAAACAGCGCGATCTGTCCATCCATCATCACAGCAATTGCCACTGTGCCCAGGGCACTGCTGAGGGATCTGCAGGCAGCACAGTTGCCTTGCCTTAAACAGGTAAAACTAGCAAAACCAAATAAAGCTAATGGAGTAGCAGCCCAGAAGAAAGCCTTATTTTGTGAATTCTGCTCAAACCTAATCCTGCAGAACCCTCCTGACTTTCAGTAGACTTATTTTTTTTGTGAAAATTCTTTAAAACAGCCAGTGCATTGCTCTGAGTATCATTACCTGGAGGAGTGTGTTGGTATCTGCACAAATATGCACAGGTACAGCAGAAAACAAATTTCAATATTAATAAGAACCATATACTTCTGTGTATGTGAATTTTTGCTGACCTTATATGTCAGCCAGAGAGAGATACTACAGGCTATGGCTTGGGCAAACCAGAAAAAGCCCTTACTGTGGGTTATGTGAAGGCATTTTCTAAGGAAAAGCTATGTCAGAGAAGGTTTCTAACAGACTGTTCTGCATCTACTTTCTGTGCTCAGAACAGCTGAGTCAGGCTGTTTTATCTACTATGTAGAGCAGTTCAGAAAATGCAAGCCACCTGGAAAACAATCTTCAGATGGTCAGGCCATCTTGATGCTGATTGTCCTATGCTAGGGCATTTTGTTGGAAGAGCTGTCTACCTGTTTGCTTGCAGAGAAGAGGTGTGATTTACTCTAAAGGATGCCCTTGTTCACAGATGCTCTAGCTTCAGAAGAAACTCCTCTAACCTGAAAATCAGATGGGAAAGGAACTGAGTCAGGAAGCAGACAGGCAACAAATGATACTGCTATAGGAACCCAGGTGTACAATACATTCTGCTGCTGCTGGCCCCAAAGAGTTGTGTTTGGATGGAGGAGATAATGTTTGGTATGGAAAAAGACTAGGTTAAACTGGAGTATGAAGCAAAGCCAGGTCTTGACTTTGTTTGGAGACTGTGTGCCAATTGCACACTCTCCTGACCTGTATCCCAGGCTGGCTTTGTACACCCAGTTGGTGGTTTCTGAAAGCATCCCTTTTCAGAAGGGATGGACCCCTTGGCTCCTGTTAGCTTAATGGCTTGGGGGGGGATGGGGGCTGGTTTTTCTAATGACAGGGACAGTGGTCCTTTTATTTCAAGTATTATGTAATTAAGGAAGTGGACTTCCAATATGTTATTTTTAATATTTATCCCAGTGTGAACCAGTATGATCCTGTTCTGACTTTTAAAGTCAACCGATAGAAAACCTATTGCATGCACTCATGATGTCCTCATTTATGTTTGTATTTCTGGTAGAAATTAAATCAGGAAGCTTTTTTGTGATTCATCTCAAAGCTGTTTCTCCACCTGTTACCTTCCCATGGATACTACAGATCAGAGTCAAGTTGCACGGATTTTGCCAAGGAACTGCTTCTCCAGACAAAAATCAAAAGGAGATCTGTGGCTAGGACTTGAAGTTATTAATGTAAATTTACATATGAAATCTTGTTTTTAATAACTTTCCACATCACAAATTTCTCACAGGAGAAATACATCACTTGATGAAATTACCTATTTGAATACTTTTTTTCTGGGAGACTTAGTAGTTTGACGTTGTACAAATATTTTGATGTTAATTCAGCTGGCACCACAATGAATTATAACCATTGTTGGAGTAAGCACAAAAGAATGGAAATAAAAGAACATGCCTTCATGAAATATGCAATTCTGTGAATACAATTACTAAAGGAGACATAAATATAAAACCAAACTTCTCTATAAAGTGGGGTTTTAGTATTTTGCAAGATTGTTCTTATACCAAAAAGGACAAACACATATCTGTTTGTTACCCAGATGTTTCCAGAGGTCTCTGCCAAGGTTCCTGCTGAATGCAAGACCAGTGATGCAAGGAATTAATGGACAGCAGAATGAGAAAATGCTGTGGTACTTGCAAGGGGAGCACAATTACCCTGGCCAAACTCTTGCTCTGCCCCAAATGCTGCACATGGCATCTGCCTACTGCCTCCTGAAAAAGAAGCAAATGTTTCTCTTCCAAGAAGAATTCATGTAGCTGCTGCTCTAAGTGAAAGAAAGCTTGTCATTGGTTTGGAAACAAAGATGCAGTTTCCATTTTGCCTCTGCAAGAAAGGTTCAGGCCTGTTTAGGGAGGAGGGCAGCTCACTTCGGTTTCTAACACTTGTTCATCTTCCCCTGACAGGTCCTGTCCCCAGGGAGCTCAGCCACAGCAGATGGGACCCTCCATCCTTTGTCCCATGAGGGGCTGCAACAAGTACATTACAGATATGCAGATGTGTGTTATCTGCTGAGTTCCCTTATGTTATTTTTCTCTGTTGAAGACTTCTGGCACTCTCAAGCTCCTCTCTGCTTTTGCATTTAAGGGCTCCTCCTGAAGGGTGGGTGCTGCTCTGCAGTAATGGCTGGGACAGTGATGTGTCTGCTCCAGTACTTCCCTAGGTGCCTAGCTAGCGCTTTGGCAAGTCTGGATTTAGTGTCACAGTGAAAACTTCTGTTCTTCTGATCACTGCTGCATCCTTTCCAAAACTATTGTTTCCCCAGTGTTCGGCAGTTTCACTGCGACCATGAGGGATGAAGACTGTTAACTGTCAGGAACTGGGGCATTAGCAAGACACAGGGCTCAGGAAGTAGGAAATGTGTCCCAGATCACTGGTTTATAGACTGGGAGCAGAATTAATCTATGTATCTTGGTGTGACTTCATTCTTTCACCTAGGATTGCTAAAGCTGTGTGATATCACAGGCACAGCCAGCTCTGGCACATGTGGGGGCCCTTGGGCACGCAGTTTGGGACTGGTGCTTAGACTGAAAAGCTTCAAGGCAGGGAATTAACTGAGGGTCAGTTCCTACAGCTTGGTGACTAGAGCTTCTCACAGTGAGCTACCCCATTGCAAAACCAAAATACCTGCTGCTCAGACCCTGAGGAGAGTCTCTCATCAGCTGCATAAACCAAATGCACCTTTTCCACTTCTGCCTCGTGCAATCAAGACCTGAAGGGACCTGGTGGGGGCAACACCAGGAAAGGCTGAGGAAATCTTGGGTCTCCTTGAGTGTGGTAGTGGTGCCAGTATTACTAGCAAGGCTTTGCAAAGAGGTTGCTGAGCTCTGGAGATTGCTAGCCCACAACTGCAGGAGCAGTGCAAGAGCTCTGTGCTTCCTTGGTAAAAACCCAACTGGTTGAGCAGTGCTAGGTGTCCTTGTAGCTGCCTAGTAGAGCAGAGGTGCTGATTTTTAAAATTCTTACTATTTAGTACTGAATTATAATTTTCAGCTTCCAAAAGTACTAGTGCTGGTGGAGCACAAATCAAAGAATGTTCCTGCTCCCAGCATTGCTGTGACACTGCAGGGATAGATGCAGGACCAGGTGGGGGCACAAACACTGGCCCTATTTAGATCAACCCCCTTTCTGCATATTCATGTCCTGTATAGGACTGTGCTTTTTAGGCAGTGCTTTTTGGTTCTGTAATTCTGAATTGCAAAGGCACATCTATGACTAATCATTTCTGCATAGGCTAAATTATGATAGTGAAATTCTTCTCAGTTATTAGCCTGAGACAAAGCACTACACCACCAGCAGAGAGATGAAGGTTTAAATGAGCTCTGAAGACTGAGAGATAAGATGATGCCTACAGAGGGGATGCAGCTTTAGGATGAGGACTGGACAGTCTGTATGACCACATCAGTTAAATAGTGATGGGAAGCAAATGGTGACTATCTACAGTAAGCTGTGAGGGACGGACCAGGTGGGAAAACATTTTGGGAAGTTTGGTCTCTGAGGAGACCTCTACACAGTTCCCATGCTTGCTCCAAAACAAGGATTGTTAATTTTCTGGCTATGCAATTAGCCTCTTTGTGAATGTTCAGTGATGGATATTTTACCATGTCCCTTGGGAACCTAGTTCATTAGTTTATACTTTTAATTAAAATTGTGCTGCTTGATTTCTTTGAACCGTACTGACTTCACTGGAGTGGTGCCATTATCTTGCAGAACAGAAGGACACACCTGATGCTGGCTGGCTCTAACCACAAAAAGAAAGCCAGAGAAGAACCAGCCACTTTTAGTTCTTCCAGGCACATGCTGTTTCTGGCAGCCTTTCCCTGATATGTGGCTGTTGCCACCCCCTGCACGCAGCCCCTGCCCACTGAACAAGTCATTAACTTCCTCAGTGCTGCAAGGCAGGGGACATTTCTTCAGTCATGGGTGAGGCAGATTAGACATGCCAGGGGCAAAATGGCAGCCTGAGTTTGTGCAATCCCACAGTGTCCTGCTGGTTGTGGAGATGGGAGAGAAAGTGAACATACCGGTAGAGAATCCCCTCTCTGCACCTTAACTGGTGTTGCCTGGCTGATACACAGCCACGTCAGTCAAAGACTTTACTGGAGATTAACAGGGGAGAGATGTATTAAGTGCTCTGCAGAGCCTGAACAATGAAATTAACCTACAAGTGAGGAAAGAGCCTGTGCCAAGAGATTTTTATCTTCCATGAATGAGCTGGATACTGAAGGGCTCCTGGCTTTTATGAAAGGCAGGAAACTCAAGCTACTATTTTATGAGCCAAGAGATCTGACCACCGTGAAGCAACGTCTGTGTCATTAACTTGGCTAGACAGCCCAGAATGTGCTGTCAGGACAAGGGTGGTGACTAATACTACTAGAAATTCTCCTGAATTACTCGGGAGCAGCTGCTCCCAGGACACCCACCATGACCAAGGGGTCTGTCCCAGCAGCACGGGGCAGCAGAGCACCTCTGCCAAGCTCCCAGCCTCTCCCTGGCAGTGCTGTGGGTACCACAGCCTAGCGAGCACTCCCTGGCCAATTTGCACAGTACCTTGTCACAGTTTGAAGTGAAACCCTGCCCCAATGCGTGTGGAAAGGAGCAGGCAGCAAGAGAGAGGAGTGGTGTATTTCTAGGGAATAGGATGACTTTGCTGATGTGGGCGTCTCTGAGTAACTTCACCCACTACCTTGCCTTGTCTCCTGCCCTTCACAAATGAATCCCTTTTGATATGGAAATGAATTTAGCTTCTTGTTCCCCTTGCCCCAGAGGTGAGATGGCTGCTGATGGTTGCCAAGCGTACCCCGGCCAGCCTGAGGTGCTGCTGTGAGTGGCTGAAATAACTGATTCTTCTTGTCTGTGTTTTCTGATCTGCTTTAGAGAGGAATGAGGTCTCCTCTGTTTTTCTTTTGCAGCCTGATCTATTCAGTTATTTAGTCTTTGCTGAAACAGACTGGGTTCCTGGTGGTAGCATCTCTTGAGTCTATTGAAATCAGTCCAGCTCTGTAGATGGCAAGAGCAAACTTCATTTCTTATGCCTGAGATACAAGCGAAGTATCAAACTCAGTGGTGGATACTTAAGGACCTGTGGTAGCAATTCCTCTTCAACACTGCTTTTCATTGTCTCCCTTGTAGCCAGTTTCTTCCTACTTTGTATCATGTCATTTAGCAGAAGCATCTTCAGTTTGCTAATCTCCCTTTGATGCCATGTCAGCTGCTTCTCTGAAGTCCAAAGGGATGAGCTCCAAGGGGATTCCTTTGGCTTTCAAAGGAAGAAAGAACAAAGTCTGACAAAATTTCTCATTGCAAAGTCTGCATTTAATGTTATTGCCATTTCATTATCTTGTACTATTTCAAAATTTGTTTTAAGTTCCAGCTTTCTACTGCAGTTAGACTACTGGGCCTTAACATTCTCACTAATTCTCCCTTCTTAAGTATACATATTACAGCTTTTCATCTAAGGTGGTGAAGGGGGGAGTTGGGCTTGCAGGGCTGCTCCAGACTTTACCCTTTTTGCATGATATACAAGTCCCAGAGCAGTTCAGAGCTTTTCTTCTACTTTTGGTCCTTGAATTCCTCAGCCTAGCTGATTTCTCATTTCCTAGAACTGATCAATTTGCCTTTTGGAGCTGGGAATTTGGAATCAGACCCATGTTTCTTAGAGGTTTGGTCTAAATTATTATGTGCTCAATTTATAATTTCTTTTTACCCATTCCCTTTTCACATGCTTTGCCACTGGAACTATATACTGGAGTAACTGCAACCACACGTCCCTCTCAAGGGTTTATGTGTACTGTGTGGCACCGCAGTCTCCTGTCATCTTTGCATTCCTTTCATGCTGCCTTCATAACTGTCCTCATCTTTGTCTCTGCTTCCCAGGCAGATAAATCTCTGCTCTCCTGTTCACTGCTCTTGGCTGGTGACTGCTTAACTCCTTCACTCTCCTGCCTCCATTGGCCCTGCCCTTTCATTTAGGGCTCAGCAGTTCATGGTCCATCAGCTGAGAGTAAAGCTTAAATAGGACAAGGCTTATTCACTTGGATCAGGTGATGGGGCATTCCTGCTAAGCCTGGCCTGGGGAACAAAGCATTTTTGGAGCTTGCCAAGTTGCCTCTAAGGATGCAAAAACCACCTCCTGTGCAATTCCTTCCCTTAACAGAGCAGGTTCAAACCTCCCCACATAGCCATGGGGTGCGTGTGATTTGTAGGTGCAGTGCACCATGCGTGGCTGCTGTGCCCTTGGAGAAACTGGCAGAGAGGATCACAGCTGCTTTTAGCTTCCTCTCAGCTTTAACTAAAAATTATTAGCATACAAGCTTCTTCCATACCCTCAAACTTGGACAGCCAAAGCCTTCTCTTGTTGCAGCTCGCAGATATTCACATTCTGGCTAATTATATAATTGAGATGTTTCCAGTGATTTCAAAGACTTCTGACTAAACCGTTGGCATAAAGCAGGAAAACTGAAAGCCGAGTCAGGGGGAATCAAGAATTCAACAGAAGCCTTTGAACCAGCTTTCATTTACATATGAATACCATTGACCTGCAAAGGGAATTGTGTCCATCCATCCCCAACAGAGGCACCAGGCAGGAACCGGTTGCTTGCTGAGAATGCTCCCCCAGATCCTACTATGATTATTTTCTCTGTCATGATTTCATCAGCATCTATTTCTGCCCAGTTACACAGGATCTCATCCAGATATAAATTCCCTTAGTCTCAGGGACATTGAAGCACAGAGTCCAGAGTGTCTGTGGTACAGAGAATAGGGACAGACGTAGTCCTGGAGGTCTGGGAGGTATCACATAGTGATGTAGAAACAGAGGCAGCAAGGAAGGTGTTTGAGGTGCCTGGTGTCAGTGCTGGGTGGTGGGACCTTCCTGCAGGGACATGGCTCTGCTGTGTGGCACAAGGAGGTAGCTCTGTTCTTGATGCTGACCTTGTGAATTGCATCAGCTTTTTGCATGGCTGTTAGTCAGTTCTGTTGCTACTGAAGATGTCAGAGATGAAGGATTTTGCAGGTTTTTACTCAGAGGAGGCACTCGAGCATAACGTATGGCCTATAAACTGCTTAGGAGGCTCTAAGCTTTACTTACTGTTCCTTCTGGGGTAACCAACGTCATGTGCCTAGTCTGACTAATGCTTTTTAAAATGCAGTGGATTAAAGGTGAATGTGTTGTTTTGGATTTAGCAATGAAGTGACAGCATTTCTCAGCGCTGTTCGCATACAGCTCATTGGGGAAGATGAACTCTTCCTTTTCCTGAAACCTGCCAGTCATCCCTGAATGAGACAACTTCAGTTCAGTGATTACACTCCTGCCCTCTTCACATGTACCTGTAAAACTCACCTGTATGCTGCTGTCCAAGCTTCGCGCTATGTGAGGATACATTACCACGTCAAAGCTTGAATTTTCTCATACAGGTGATTTTAGCTTTCTACGATTTTTCTGGACATCACTTAGAAGATATAGTCAGTAGGTTGGTGGTTTGCATTGTTACCTGGTCACATGAGAGAGGGAGCTGGTCAAGGGTGTTTTGAAGAGTGTGTAAGAAAGAAAAGGCTTGCAAATTGTCTGTCTGCCTCTCCCCACACAGGCTGATGATTCCTCCCTGACAGGGGTTCTGCAGCTGCACATCTTCACTCATGTAACTGAGGTTTAAATCTGGTTAAATCTGGCTGTCACTCCAGATCCGTCCAGCAATGTAGAAGATAATAACCAGCGCTTTCAGACTGCATTGGTACCCTCTGTGCTCTCTTCTCTTTCCTTTCTGGCCACAGTTGCCTGTGTTTTGCTGCTGAAAAACTGATCTTTTCCTCTTGCCCCCCCAAAATATATTTTTGGTACTGATTGCTTTTAATGAGCTAGGTTTTGATTCAGGATTTCTTGCTTTGTTTGGAGGGATAATATTTATTTACAAGCACTCTGCTCCCTGTGCCTGTGGTACACTGCAGGACATCTCATCACTGTCTTGCTGGATGGAGTTGGTTTAGACCAACTCCACATTCACAGCAGTTTGTATTTCATCTGTTGTCCAGATCTAGTGCTTCTGAGACACTTCAGTCCATGCGCCGCCTTCTCCTTCCTATTTTGGGCTCCTGGGTGTGCTTTGGTGCTTCTGTATAGCTCAGCCTTCCAAGCTTCAGCTTATGTGAAATCCCCCAGCCAGCCTGCTTATGTCACCATCATCCATCAGGGACAGCCACAGAGGAAATCTGCAGCTCAGTAGAGCCGCTCTTGCTCCCATTCCTCTGGGAAGGTGCAATAGAAGCTTAGTGAGACGCAGGCACGCTGCAGAGCTGCGTACACAACATTGTGACATTTGAATGAAAGAAAATAATGTTAAAACACGGATTTGTTACCAATCCCACTTCTGAATATGCATTACATAAAGCAATCATTTGCTGCTGTGTTGGAATAAAAAATTAAGTCAAGCATCATCCAGAGATCTACTTGCAAGAGTCCAACAAAGGCTATGAGGATGAATAATGACTGGAACACCTGCCTTATGAGGAAAGGCTGAGAGACCTGGGGCTTTTTAGTCTGGAGAGAAGACTGAGAGGGAATCTAATTAATGTCCATAAATACATGAGGGCTGGGCATCAAGAAGGCAGGGACAACCTCTTTTCACTTGTGCCTTGTGATAGGACAAGGGGCAATGGATTCAAGCTTGAGTACAGGAAGTTCCACCTCAACTTGAGGAAGAGCTTCTTTACTGTAAGGGTTACAGAGCACTGGAAGAGACTGCCCAGAGAGATTGTGGAGTCATCTCCTCTGGAGGCTTTCAAGACCTGTCTGAGTGCATTTCTGAGTGGTCTGCCCTAGTTTTGCCCTGCTCTGGCAGGGAGGTTGGACTCAATCTTTGGAGGTCACTTCCTATCCCTAACATTCTGTGATTATCATGTACAGATGTGTTGGCTCTTCTCTTAGCAATAAGAAATTACTTGATTCAAGAGATGATGTGAGCGTCCTGTAGAGCTTGCCTGAGCATACGTCTAGGGTACCAGACACAGACAATGTGTATCTCCTGCTTCTTTCTTTAGTGGAGCTTGGCCCCATTCCATTCCCCTCCTGTCTCCCTTGGCAGGGCCAGTGGAGGTTCTAGGTGAGGAGTTGCAGCTCCTTCTCTTGTTCTGCCAGAATTTCAAAGGATGTCAGTTGAGGGGCTGTTTTGCAGACAGACTCAGTACAAACAGCTTGCCCCTGCTTCATGGTGAGCTCAGAGCACCGTGCCCAGGTCCTGTTCACTCATTTCAAGGGAGCCTTGCATGCCGTTGATCTGGAGCCTCTGCCATCAATCTGCTGAGTGACCTGGGTCAAATTGCTTTGTGCCTCAAGTCACCTCTTTCCTGCTCCCTGCCCTGCTAGTGTACAGGGACAGGTCTGCTCCCCCAGTACAGATGTGAGACAGTCTGGAGGTTCAGCTGGCCCCATGGGCTATCAACAAGAGTGGAAAGAGATCACGAGTCTGAGGCCTTGTACAGTGACTCTTTTGCCTGCGCTGTGAGTGCAGCAGAGACCTGATGATCATAGGAGCGGGCTGCCACCGCAAAAGAGATGATGGACTGTAACACTTCACATTACTACTCGGGTAGCTGTTATCTGCTTCTCAGTCCCTTCTGGCCCTTACCAGATCTATGTGCTGTTTGTTTCCAAAACAGCCTCACAGCATGCTGTTAAATAACGGGAGAAATTTGTGCTTGAAGAGCTGGATGCAGGGCTGCTCTCTTAAATGGCTGTTGTTCTGTGTTGCAAATTAACAAGATTGTACTGGGTTTATAATCAACAACAATTAACTTGCCACAGAGATTGCAAGAGAAATCTTCAGGCCACATCACAGGCTCTTCTGATCCTTTTCACAGCGTGCAAAGCTGTAGCTGCCAATGCCTTGCACCGACACACTCAAACATCTTTGCTCTGTACAGAAGCAGGGCTTGAAGTGTCTGCAGAGCTCTGTCCCCCAAGCCAAAGTCACCAAGTGGAAGTGCAGAAGGGAACAGCCTGCAGCTGATGAAGTCCCACGGAAACCTGACAGGTGCCCTGACACCTTTACATGCAAATTTGGCTCCCACCACCCCCATGCCAGGCTGGCCTCCCTTCACCAGCTGGAGGATGACTGGCTACTGGGGATGCTCCTGGTTGCAGCAAGGTACAGGCAGGATGGAACTCCCTGCAGATGCCACTGGGAGGATTCCAGTTTGATCACCGTTTTTCTGCCCTAACCTGTCACGTCTCTCTCTTTTCCTCATGATGGAAAGAGCACCTAGAAATATGCCCTGGGCCTGAGCCTCCATCCAGGGACCTACTAAACTTGTCTTGAGTTTCCTCTTAGAAAGGTTTGCTGTCCCTTCAATCTTGCCCTTCCTGGGCTGTGCTGCTGTAGTGAAACCCACCCAGTAGCCCTACTTTGGATCAAGGAGGTCTCTACCTCCTGAGACAAAGTATCTTGTCAGGCTTGCTGCTTAGGGAATGTGCCATCCCTGGAGCAGGGCTCAGTGCTCAGCCCCTCCAGTGAAGGCACGGACCCATCTGTCCAGACAGCTGCTTGTGAAAATAATTGCAATATCAGTGAAACAGCATTAGATTATGTTTATTTCATAATTGGTTATATTCAAACTCTTACAGAGACATTATGTTAAATTAAAAAATAATGAATTAAATCACTGATTCTGGGGAAAGATTAGCATCTAAAAGCTATATACAACTTACAGGGCTTGTCTACTTAGTAGCACTTGATTTATTTGTAAACACTTGATCTTGCGAAATTAAGAATGAAACATGAAGTGTATCAGCCACAAGTGAACTAGCTGTAGGATCTGCACGGGAGTTTGTACTCACCTCACACATTGCTGGTAATTGCCTGCTTTCTTTTTGCTGGTGTGCCTCCTGTTCTGGAGAGAAACTGGCTCAGCTGATGGAGCACTGAGGGCACCTGTGATGTGCCTGAGAAAGGCAGCCAGGAGGCAGAACTTTTTGGGGTAGAGCATTCATTTTGGTACCTGTGGCAAGGGGTGCTTGTCCACATGGAAGTGGGGATAATTCTGGCTTCTGTCTCCCACACCAGAGGTACTCCTGCAGATGAGTACTGCCCTTGTCCCTACCTGCCCACCACTGGGAAATGGGTCTTGTACAAGAGGATCTGGTAGATTTCTGAAAGGTAAGAAAATATTTCTGTTTTTACCTTAAGTGTCCTGAGATTTCAAGGTGTTAAGGTGTCAGAGTTGTCCAGGGAGCTGAAAGAGACACTCTAATACATATTCTCTACATCCACTAACTAGAAGATGGAGCGGCACTGCACCCAAAGATTCCAGCTAAATTTTTACCAGCTGTATGTTTGAAAGCAGATAATGTTGCTCCTGGGGAGGCCAATGGGAGATAATGGATGAGCACCCTAATCAGCTTCTACCATGGGGCTCACAAGTTAGTGTCTGTACTTTTCAAATGGCTTTTGGAAGTAAACTTTCATGTTTGATCACTGTTTTTGTAACCTGCTCTTCCTCTGCTGTCTTCTTGCCTGTTCCCATATGAGCGTAGATGTTGTAACTGCTCAGAGACTGGTTTTATTTCTGTCGTGCCAGTTTTTCTCCTGTATTGTTATAACAAGATACTTGTCTCTGTCTCTTTTTCCTTCATTGACTCTGCTATAATGTAAAAGCAGCACTGACAAAAGAGTGTTACCATCTACTAGTATTTGTCAGCACAGTTCTCACCCCCAAAGCAGGTGGGGTACCTATGCCATTGATGGTTATCCCCACTGTGGCAGGAACAGGGTTTTCCATCGCTGTGAAAGGCACAGACCACAGGACACATGTCCCAGGTCAAATGTTCCAGAGTATTTCTCTCTTTAAGTACAGAACTCAAAAGGAGATTTGTGTCCCGCTACACAGGGTCTCTCCAGGATTTTGATGCTTTCAGGCACAGCAGTCCCCATTTTTGGTGGAAAGTTTTTTTTGGAGAAGGACTCCAAGTAACACTTGCACTGTGCAGAGGAGGTGTTGCCCCAGCTGTGCAGCAGATCAGGTTTGCTGATCAGCTCACTCCCATCTCCAGACACCCAGTACCCATTAGATGCAAATGGAAAGCAGGATGCAAACCTCCTGTCCTTAGGTAGCCTTGGCTGACAAACCATTCTGACTTCCTCACCTGTCTCCTGTGTCAGACTTGAGCCTGAGGCTGCAGGAGCAAATGCACCATGTCCAGCAGATACTATGCTGCATTGATACAGACTTTTAACTAAAAATCATAGAATCATCTTGACCTTTAAGGTCAAGTCCAGCCATTAACCCTACTCTACTAAGCCATATCCCCAAGCACCACTTCTATACAGCTTTTAAACATAGCCAAGGATGGTGACTCAACCACCTCTCTGGGAAGCTTGTTCCAATGCCTGACAATCCTTTCAGTGAAAAAAATTTTCCTAATGTCCAGTCTAAACCTCTCCTGGTGCAGCTTGAGGCCATTCTTGTTCTGTCACTAGTTACCAGTGAGAAAAGAACAGTACCTACCTCTCTACAACATCCTTTTGGATAGTTGTAGAGAGCGAGAAGGTCTCCCCTCAGTCTCCTTTACTTTAGACTAAATAGCCCCACTTCTCTCAACCACTCCTCATAAGACTCATTCTCCAGACCCTTCACCAGCTTGGTTGCTCTTATCTGGACCTGCTCCAGCACTTCGATGTCTTTCTTGTGTTGAGGTGCCCAAACCTGAACACAGTACTCAAGGTGCAGCCTCACCAGTGTGCTGCTGGCCACACTATTTCTAATAGAGGCCAGGGTGCCATGGGCCTTCTTGGCCACCTGGGCACACTGCTGGCTCACGTTCAGCCACTTGTCCATCAGTAGTCCCAGGTCCCTTTCTGCCAAACAGCTTTCCATCCACTCTTCCTCATCTCTTCATGAGAATGTTGTGGGAAATAGAGTCAAAAGCTTTACAGAAGTCCAGGTAGACAACATCCAGAGCCTTTCCTTCATCCACTCGCAGGTCATTTTGTCATAGAAGGAGATCAGGTTTGTCAAGCAGGACCTGCCTTTTATAAACCCATGGGCCTGATCCCCTGGTTGTCCTGTATATGGTGCATAATGGCACTCAAAATGATCTGCTCCATGATCTTCCCTGGCACCGAGGTCATACTGACAGGTCTGTAGTTACCTGGATCGTCCTTTCTGCCTTTCTTGTAGGTGGGAGTCACATTTACTAATCTCCAGTCTGCTGGCACCTCCCTAGTAAGCCAGGACTTGGTGAGCACATCTGCCAACTTCTTCAGTACTCTTGGGTGTAACGCATCCAGCCCCATAGACTTGCATATGTTTAAGTGGTGAGGCAGGTCACTGACTATTTCCTCATGGATTGTGAAGGTCTTATTCTGCACCCCCTCCCTGTCTTCCAGCTCAGGGGGCTGGCTGCCGAGCAAACAACTAGTCCTATTGATAAAGACTGAGGCAAAAGCAGCATTGAGCACCTCATCCTTGGTCACTATATTTCCCCCTGCACCCCATAAGGGATGGAGATTCTCCCTGGTCCTCCTTTTGTTGTTCATGTATTTAGAGAAACATTTTTTATTGTCTTTAACAGCAGTACCCAGGTTGACTTCTAGCTGGGCTTTGGCTCTCCTAATTTTCTCCCTGTAGAGCCACACTACATCTTTGTAGTTCTCATGAGTGGCCACCCCCTCTTCCAAAGGCCATAAACTCTCCTTTTGTTCCTGACTTCCAGCCAAAGCTCTTTGTTCAGCCAGGCCAATCTCTTCCCCACTTGCCTGTCTTTCAGCACACTGGAACAGCTGCTCCTGCACCTATAAGACTTCCTTCTTGAAGGATGTCCAGCTTTCCTAGACTCCTTTGTTCTTCGGGACTGCCTCCCAAGAGATTTTGTCAATTAGTCTCCTGAATAGGTCAAAGTCTGCCCTCCAGAAGTCCAAGGTGGCAGTTTTGCTGACCCCCATCTTTAATTCCCCAAGAATTGAAAACTTTATTGTTTCATGATCACTATGCCCAAGGTGGCCTGCAACCATTACTTCCCCCATTAGTCCTGCTCTTTTAACAAGCAGCAGGTCCAGGAGGGCACCTTCCCTCATTGGCTCCCTCACCAGCTGTGTCAGGAAGTTCTCTTCCACACACTCCAGGAACCTCTGGAACTGTTCCCTCTCTGCTGTACTGTATTTCCAGCAGACATCTGGGAAGCTGAAGTCCTCTGGCAGAAAAAGGGGTAGCGATTGTGAAACCTTTCCCAGCTGCTTACAGAATATTTCATCCACCTCTTCATTATGGTTGGGTGGTCTGCTACAGACTCCCACCACAATATCAGCCTTGTTGGCCTTCCCCCCACCCATAGGGACTCAACCCTGTCATCACTTTCATTAATTTGTAAGCATTCATACATCTCCCTAATATAGAGGGCCACCCCGCCACCTCTTCTTCCTCACTTATCCCTTCTGAAAAGCTGGTAGCCATTGATTGCAGCACTCCAGTTGTGCAAGTCATCACACCAGGTTTCCATGATGGCAGCTATGTCATAGTTTTCTCACTTCACAAAGGACTCCAGCTTCTCCTGTTTATTGCCCATGCCGCATGCGTTGGTATAGATGCACTTCAGCTGGGCTAATGATCCTGCCTGCATCCCATAACCTGTAACTGCCATTTAGTCCCTCCCTTTCAGTTTCTTTATGGACTTTGGAGTGGGAAAAGAACTTGCTTTAGGAAGAATAATGGGGGAAACACATCCATTTTTTTCCCTTCAATTTTCTTTTGTCTTGCAGGAAATAAATGACAAGCTGCAGCTGTCAAATAAGAAAGGACAGTGTTTATTTATCATATATAGTTCTCCTTTGATTGATAGGTGTCTTCCCATCACACACTGCTTGTGTAAAGTCATAAAATCCATGTCGTGTTTTTACCTTGTTTCTTCCCCCTAAGGGAAAACAACCTTGTAAATTCTGGTGGCTCTTTGGGGGGGTATTGAATTCCCCGGTGGTATAGCAGCTTTTCAGACTTCCCTCATCCTCAGTAGACAATGGGTATGTGCACTGTCCAGTGCCAGGAGATGACCCTTCTTTGACTGAAGGAGTTCACCTGAATATCTAACTACAGTATTTCATAGCACATTTTGACAGTGCTAAGCAGGTATGAGTCCTTTGGCTCTGTGGCATGGGTGTCTTGCTCTGGACCTAAACTTTCTGTTCATTCTGAAACATTAGTAGAGTTCAGATGAAATTGCTTCCAGCTGCTTTCCCAAAGCCCAAATATTGCCAGGGTTCCACATGACGTCCCTTTTCTGCTAGACTGTGGCCTCCTATAGAGAGTTCTTCAAAGACCAGTTTCAACAAAACCAAATTATTTTGGAGTATAATTGCCTCTCACCCCCTTAAATTTCATTGTGCCCTAAAGAGTTTCCTGTAAACAGATCCCATTCTTCAGAGGAGCCATGCTATTCTGCAGTGCTGATAGAAGCCAGCCCTCTCCAGGCTCCGCTCCATTAGCGATTCTTGGATAGGCAGTGCTTGAGTAGCTTGTTATGTGATAAACCATCACATTTCTTCTCTCCACCACCGCTTGTGCTGATATTCAGCTCCTGCAGGAAACCATATGGCTTCCAGAAGCCTACCCACATACCTGTCCATGCCTACACAGCCCATGAGTCACATTTACTGTTTGGAT
Organism: Ceryle rudis; assembly: GCA_033439905.1. Lineage (NCBI taxonomy): Eukaryota > Metazoa > Chordata > Aves > Coraciiformes > Cerylidae > Ceryle > Ceryle rudis. The sequence goes on along the minus strand of JAAGNO010002957.1, from coordinate 56,511 downwards.
GCCCCCTGAGTCATGCTGAAAATCTGTGAAATTTCCATGTCTATTTTCCATGCAATCTCTTAAGAACTTTAGATAGTTATGCATAACCATTTGCATATGTATAGTTTTTCTTATTCTGCTTTTATTTCATGAGTGGTAATGCAATGGCACTTTTTATTTTGAATAAAATCAAATCTAGATGATTGCAGAGCACTGACTGCAGCTGTCTCAGGTTATGGGATCAAACTGGTGAAGCAAGAGCCTTTTGAAAGTAGGGCTTTAGGAGCAGAAAGTCCAACACATAAGACCATGAACATGGCCAGCATATTTAGCCCTTTCTCAGTGCTCTGGCAGAGCCACACCTGCTCACTGTTGATGCTTGCTTTGTGGGTTTCTTGTGTCCAAAGGTAGCGGGTTTCTTGTGTCCAAAGGTAGCTGCTGTGTGTCCAAAGGTAGCTGCTGTGCTGACTTCATGGGATGTGGGCACCT
>JAAGNO010002957.1:0-55943 GCA_033439905.1 Ceryle rudis | reverse complement strand
GGGTTTCTTGTGTCCAAAGGTAGCTGCTGTGTGTCCAAAGGTAGCTGCTGTGCTGACTTCATGGGATGTGGGCACCTCCGAGTCTTTGCTGCTGCTTTGCTGTGCTAATGCCTGGATGGTTGAAGCACACTCAGATCACTCCAGCACATCCTGGGGACTAACCCAAGCCATCAAGGCTCAGGGCTGAGGGATAGATGTCTATCTTCATGCTGTCAGTTCCTCAGCTGCATGGACTACAGCCTCAGACAAGTCTATCTGTCCTTTACCAGTCTCATTACATGGTAGTTTTGCCTCCTTGGTACAGCGCAGGCAACATGTAAACTTTCCTTTTTGCTGATGAAGCAGAGAAACGGTAGCTCTTCCATCTCTCTCTACAAAGGGCCAGCAATGAAGGTGCGTTAGAGCCCAAACTAAGAGCAGCAGCCCTGGGGTTTGCTGCAGCAGCTCTGGATGTAACCAGCCTGCCAGAAACAGAGCTACTTTTGCAGCTGTACCCCAAATGCTAGCAGTGTTAGGTGTTCAGCAAAGAAACCTGACAACCAGTCTAAGGGGAAGGAATGTGGAGATATACACTGTTCTGCTGTGGAGCAGCTGGCTCTGTGTTGGCTGTTTACATTAAAAATATCTATGTGCCTTCATAAGCTTTCTCAAAGTTATTGATAATTCCATGGTCTTACAGAGCCAGAAAAAGTGTCAGAGGCTACGTGTGAGTGTTTGGTACAGATGGAAGAAGCGATGTGAGATTGTAGAGAACTTCAGGGTGTAATTTAGAATTGTAAAATTGCCAGAAATAGTCATTAGAGCAAACAGTCTAGCTGCCTCTACTCACTGAGAACATACTAATCTGCCCAAAAGCATTGCTCAGAGGAGGTGGGGACTTTCCTAGTGCTATTGTAGTGTTTGTGAAGTGTGTCTGACCTGGAAAGCTGCAAATGGGCACAAAAAACCATTGCTAATTTAACCCCCTCCTACCCTCCATTCAGATTGGTACTGTTTCAAAAAATTCACTCCGTGGAATTACAAAAACCCACAAACCCAGAGATATTTTGAAAAAGTGTGCTAGTAAACCTGGATAACCTGCTATATAGTGTTTAGTTAAACAATATTGATAATCAGTAGCGACTGAAAGGACTTGAGCCTGATGGCGGCTCTGGAATAAGCTTGTTTTAGCCCATTTTCCAGAGGGCAGGTATAACAAGGGTAGGCAGTTTTGGTATTTGTTATCAGTAATCTTATCTGAGATAGCATAGAGGAAATGTTTGCATCCTTCCATGGCAAAGTTCAGGTGTTTTTATAAGAGAACTTGGAGAAAGCTCTGCTATAGCTGCCTGCACAACATCTGTCCTGGGAGATTACTGAGTTCAGGAATGAGAATACAGAACCCTTCAAAAACATTAAAGGCATTTTTATTGATAGTAAAAAATATTTTTTTAATCTCATTTCTGTGAGCTGTAAGGTCTACTACATACAAATAGGACAGGAGAGTAGAGAGCAGAGTTAAAGGATCATGGGTGCATGAGATGACAGGAGAGCGTTGAGAGGAAGCGTCACCAAAAGCTGCTGTGATGCTGAGGGTGCAGGGGTGCTGCTGAGCTGAACCCCTGGATACAGCACTGCCAGGGGAACCGTTCCACCTGCAAATGGTACATCACCACCAAACAGACAGCTTCTTGACATACTGGCAATGACATGCTAGCTAATAAGAAGAGGAATGAGAAGTTGAACTGTAAGTAGAGATGAAATACCCTAGGCATGAGCAGCAGAAATTACCTGAGTGGTTGCTTTTAGGAAGAGTTGTTCTAGAAGTGCTGCTGGAGCGACTGCTGTAACAGCTCTGAGCCCACAGAGTGTAGCTCTTTAGTAAGAAGAGGAAAGTTTACAGGTTATTTCTGGCAGAGTCTATGATCAGTGACAGCAAAACACATGCTGTGGTGGACTGCCTGTGCCTGAAGGTCACCCGACCTCTCCCCAGCACCGTGGTTGTGCCCATTCCTGAGGGGCCTTTCTGAAGTTGCCTATGGTTCAAGCTGAGAGTGCTGAAGTCATCTCAGCTGTTCAGGGGAACTTGGTTCCCAGCTGAGCCTCCCAACAACTCCTAGGGAAAGGTGGTGTCCCTCTGCAGCTTTCCAGGACGACAAGGCCACCAGGAGCAGCAACCCTGGTACACACATGCTAAGGCTGTGCGCCTCAGATCCCTGCTAGCTTGTGCTGCTCCATCAGCACAAACTAGCAAGGACTCTTGTTTTGCACTTCCCACATACCACCTCATCTTTCCTTCTAGCTGAGTGGTTTTCCTCAGATGGTCTGTGGATCTCTGTAGGATGGGCTGCTTTCAAAGACATTGTAAAAGTGAACCAAGAAATTAAGCCTATTGCTTAATGAGTCTAGAAGTGACTCCCCAGGTCTGCACTGACATTGGAAAGCCTTTAAGGGTCTGTAAAATGAAAACCTGTGTTCTGCTGTCATGGTACAAGGCCGATGATTTCATTCCGAGTGTGGTGATTGTGGGGTGATTTCCCCAGCTTTAACAGTGGCACTGTTGTGAGGGACTCCAGCTGCCTGGGCTGGCAGTCTGCTTTCCATTGTGGGCACCAGCAATGACATGGAGTTGGTTCATGTGTGGGCTGTTAAAATCTGCAAGCTATTTGGAGGAGTTTTATATGTTTTCCACATTTTCAAAAGTACTTTCCATCCGTTCAAAGAGTTTACAGAAATAACTTGCCACAAAAATATAAAAAGCAGCAAGTGTTTGTATTGTGTGGAAATGTTAATTTAAACTTACTGGGGCTAGACCACATAGTTTACTTACTAGCACTTACTGCATGGGTAGTGAAATTTCTGAAGCACCGTGAGTCAGTAAGGGCTGAAAGTCAGCTGAATCTCCTCTGGTCCCCTTGCTCATGTAACCATGGTCAGCAAGACACCGTGATCCTGCATGGCGAGCACAGTGCCTTGTACGCCGGGGCAGCGTGGAGCAGGGTAGCAGCAGAATTGAACGCTTCCTGACTAACTGCAGAAACTCATATGAAGTCCACATAAGGAACCAAGCAAGTGAGATCTGAGGGGGCTGCTCTATTCTCATGCAATATCCCTTTAATCTTGCAGTTTTGTGGGTATGTAAAAAGCACACATAATGGGTATCTAGCAGCTAATTCCAGCTACAGATAGAAATTAGCACACTTCAGTTGCTAATTCCTTGAAGGTATGAGCTGCTTCTGATGTAAATATGAACATGTGGCTCACTGTGCAGGGACTACCCACAAAATAATCATTTTTAGTTACATTATGCCAAAGCAGAGAAAAATGAAATCTGCAGAGGCAAAGATGCATCAGAAATTAAGTGGAACTACACTGAAAATGTCCTCTGCATAAATAGCCTTAATGAACAATAATTAACACAGCCAGCATGTTTCATCATATTATATTGTTAGAGAGAATAGAAACAGAGTTAATCCCATTTGAATTGTAATGTAATGCCATAAATAATGATATAGTTTTCTTTCTTTGTACTGCTGGTTTTGTTTTAAATGATGGAATGTCTTCAAAGAGTCTAAATTAACTGTTCGCAATGAAACTGGATGCTTCCTCCAGCATGTGATAGAATCATAATCAAATGAGATTTTAATTAATTATTAAGTAAATCCTTAGTGAGTTTCTGAATTGTGAGGCATGCTCTACATCTGCATGTTGCCAGGAGATCTATGAGGATACTGAGCTGTTTCTGATGAGGAAAGTAAGCAGGAGTCCTTGAATCCAAACCAACAATGGTGGGCTGAGCTCTCGAGTCTACCCTTAGTGCACAGGACTGAAACTTCATGGCAATCCTGGAGCAGAGGTGAAAATTCAGTGCAGCTTTGGTGAGAGAAATACCACTCTTCCTCACTAGCTGATTTTTGTCCCTTCCTTGAGATGATTAAATATAGAACAGTATAAAAAAAACAACCCTCAAAGTAGCAGAGGTTTTAGTCTGTTCCCTCCAATTCTCCTTACAGTAGAGGCGCATACCTAGTGTTTTATTATGCTATAGATGTCCTCAGCTGTCAAAATAGTTCTCAGCCCTGGATTTAAGCAACTTGCTACCTTGAAGTTGCTATACCTTACAACACTGTCCAGACCACCTACCAGAGGGCCCCAGAAATGTCAAGAATGAAGTCACAAGAGAAACTGTGGGAGAGAGAATTTACTGGAATAAAACAAAACCAACATCTACATCTTTGTACGCTGTTTTCCGTCAGTATAGAGCAATTTCAGTGCAGATGCAGCCCAAATCTGGCTGTGAAATTTGCTTTTGTATTTAAACACATGGTGCAGCCTGTGAGTATCTGATGTGAAAGGCACTAAGCCTCGAGGACACGGAATTGAAAGGACGCTGCACTTAGAGAGAAACACTGTACTGTGTTCAGTCTACTGTGGTGTGTGTCTTCATCAGGTCTCACCTTGAAACCAGCTCAGTGATTTGTCTGCGCTCTTCTCATTAGGAAGCAGTTCCAAACCTTGCTGCTCCTGTTCCAGGAAGCTTTCTGCTGTCTGGTGAAACTTTGTTCTTCTTCCTCAATAGCCTGAGGCTCTCTACTCCTGTCACCATCCCAGAAGCCCTCTGCTTTCTTTTAGTGCAAATTCAGAGAGGTACTTTTTACAAGGGCTTGTAGTGATAGGACGAGGTGTAATGGCTTCAAACTGGAAGAGGGTAGATTTAAATTAGAAAGATATTCTTCAGCTATGAGGGTGGTGAGACACTGGAACAGGTTGCCCCAGAGAAGCTGTGGATGCTCCATCACTGGATGTGTTCAAGGCCAGGTTGGATAGGGCCTTGTGTAACCTGGTCTAGTGGGAGGTGTCCCTGCCCATGCCAGGGGGGCTGGCACTAGATGATCATTAAGGTCCCTTCCAACTCAAGCCATTCTATGATTCGATGAAATTCACCTTTGTTGAACACAGGCAGTCATGGTTGTATATTACTTTAGGTGAGATCTCACTAGTGTTTTCACAGGGTCATTAGGATAACCCTACCTGCTGAAAATCTCTCTCCTGAAGCCCACATCAATCAACTTTCCCTTTCATGGTCACATCTCAGTAAGGGCTCACAGTCATTCTGTACTGAATACCCGCATTTCTTGCCTCTCCCTCCTGCCCGGTATGATTTTGGTCTCTACGCTATTCAACTTCACAGCATTTCTTTTGCTGTAGCTCTTCATGTCACCCCATGCTTCTTCTATGTCTGTCTCTGCAGGGTGTAAAATATTTACTGTTGAAAGAAAAGGGAAAATATTTAAGTCCTAGTCCACATGATCCCTGCAACAATAACTAAATAAATAAAGGAACTTTGCAGCTTTCAGCGTTAAGCAAATACGTAAATGTAAACCATTTCCCGAGAGAAGTCTGCACATCTCCAAGTTAATGTCTTCTGCCGTGTTTCTAAATTATCAAGGAAATGAGACAAGCACTGCAAGCATACACCTGTCTTCCAACTTTTCCTGTCCTTGTGAGTCAGTCTTGATATCAGACAAACTAGTTACTCAATGAGCTCTGCTGTTGCAATAGTGAAAATCTGAGAAGGAATGTGGTACAGCCTCTCGTGATACCACTTTTTACCATGCAAAAAACTCAGTCAGGGTTAGTGAAAGGGTTGGTTTTTTTCCCATAATGAAAATCTGAAATAATGAAGGTTGATAGTGTATTTCCAGAAATGCAGAAAAGCAAATGGAACTAATAGAAGCACTGGAACATCAGTTATAAACAGCTTTACAGTACTTGGTGTCTCTGAGTGTGCATGTTTATTATTGCAGCCAGCTTCCTTGGAGCTTAGAGCTAGATTCTTGGACCTGGCTGAGGGTTAACTGTCCATGCAAGCCTTTCCCAACACCAGTAAAATGTTTTGGTCAGTCTGTTAGATGTTGTTCTGATTCTTAGAGTCTAATATAAGATCTACGGGAACTTCACATCAGAAACTTAAAATTTCCATTGACCTCAACATGCAAAAGTATTTGATCAGAGAATTGGGGCAAGACAAGCGCTATGCAATCTACAAAGCTTGAATGATCTATCACAGACAATTTTCTCAAAGGACAAACTGGAATCTGCATGGGAATCAGTAACAGGTTCCTTTGGACTCAGACAACCTGTTTTATATTCAGTAAGAGTAGACACAATACCACTAGGATTTAAAGGGTGTTTTTTACAAAATCCACATGGAGGCTCTTTGCAAAGTCCTTTCTTGAAAACTGAGCAGGTTTACAAGGACTTTCTGCACTTAAACACATATCAAAATATAACAGAAAAGCTGTGTGGGAGCTGCAGGATGCTCACTGTTATTGAGAGCTCAGCACCATGAACGCTCCTTCACCTGGAGTGAAGTGCAGGGTGCATTAACCGTGAGCAGCTTCTGCAGCCCCTAGATCCTCTTCATCAGTAGATCCCTGCATAGCTACACACAGTTTTCCAGCTTTCCTCACTGCTCATCCAAAGTTGCTCCAGTTCTGTAGTTGTTCAATGGGATACTGGAGCACTTGCCCCCTCAGCTTCAGTCAAGGGCAGCCTCTCTCTCGTAGAATGTAAATTATCCACAAAATTCCAAACAAGACAAAACTTTAATTGAATTCTTTAGCTTCATTCCTGCTTAACACTGCTCTTTTCCTTCACATAGCTGTGGAACATACTCACCTTTATCCTCACAAAGCTTCTGCGCAAACAATGGGGAAGAAAACCCGTTAAAGGGAAGGTGTGCCTGCTAATTCAATTACCTCTTCACCACCAGAAGTAGCTCTGAGGCTAGCATGCTTAGCCGGCCTCAGTAACTCCTTCTCAGAGCTGGTATCTTTGCAGAGAACTTCTACTGTCTTGAGCAGCAGGGGGTGAGGAGGGGCAGGAGAGGGGAAGTTTAGGACTTAGGTACCTATAGCATAGTCTGAAGCTAATAACAGGCACAGTGCTACAGAGGGAACTATGGTTTGTGAAGGGCAAACCAGCAGTCTCCTGTCTGTGCTCTTACCAATACTTCTCAGATATGTAGTTCTCTGGTGGGCTCAAAAGGTAGGTGTAAGGATAGGAAGAGGGAATTTTAGGCAAGCTGTCTGTCATGCCGGGAGGGAGAGGTGCTACTGTAAGAGCTCCACATGCTCAGTGTGTTCCTGCAGTATTTAGAAATAGTCAGTATTTGGTTCCAATTAGAATGTCCTAATTTGGAAAGTGATTCTTATCTTTTAAAAGAAGGTACTTGCTGAGAAGTATGATTTTGATTCCTTTAAAAATCACTGCCAAAATCTTTCTCTAGTTTTTCCACTCACCTAATCTAGCTATGTGTGTCTGTAATCCCCAAATACAAAACCTATTTGTTTCTTCAGGTACATGTGATGGACAACGTGGTGGCAGCAGAGGTACATAGATCTCATCCTTGTGTAAGAGGCATAATGCTGGGTGCAGTCCCATGCTCTCTGCTACAAATACCTCATTGTTTGGGTTGGGAAAACAAAGGTGTCTTGATGTGATATGCTGTGATGTCATTTTGCTGTGTTCTACTGAATCGTGTGGTTCAGGCACACCACTTTCTGTGGTTAGGCTTGTACAGATGTCTGAGCTGACACCAGGACAGCGCAAGGACTCTGGCTGAGGTAGCTCCTCCAGAGAGCAGCTGCCTGACAATTAGCACAGAGTAAAGAGTGTCACGGCTAGCGGCTCCACTTCAAGGCGCTGGGGACTGTGCCACTGAAATAAGGAAAAAGCACTGGAGGAAAAGTGGCTCCTGGCACTTTCTGGGGGACAGTGCTACTTTGCACAGCCTGTATCTGAATCCCACAGTGAGGTCTAATAGCACTTTCTTGTGTTTTGTCTGAATTAGAGAACATTAATTTTTGTTGTATGTTCATATGATGTGAAATGTTAAATTTATTTTTAATAGATTTTGTTTCAATCAGGTAACAGTTATCATGGAAAAAATCCTTAAGTTAACTTTCTTAACATGCCTGTTAGCATTTGATCAGGCAAAACCCAGAGCAAGTGCAACGCTCCTCGCAGGCAAACACTACTGAAAAGCATCTAACCAGCTCTTTGAGGGTTTACTTCTTGGGTCAGGTTTTCACACAGACAAACTCATTCCGTTCAAGACACCAACCTCACTGCTTAATTTGACTGGGAAAGTTAAAATAGGCAGGTTACATAATTCTGTTTATCTTTACATCAGGAAGTCAACTAAGAAGCTGTTAAGCTGGTATTATATAACAAAGCCCCCATTATAGAAAGTGTGGAGGAAGATGATCTAGGTTGATGCCTGACATATTGTCAGTAATTGTTAATGGTTATAATTAATATTGGTTTGTATGCTTTTGTTGTTGATGTTCTGCAACCTTCCAGAAGGCAACGGAGCATTAGCAGCCAGGCACTGAACTTTAATTGTTTATAGAAATTCCAATTATGCTATTCTATACATGAGGTAAACACATTCAGGTGAAACATTCTAAATAATGAAATACAAGTCACATGCTGTTTCCTATAATGCTCTGCTTCCTGAGGTTGCTGGAATAAAAAAACTCACTATTTTGTTGGATTGTGAACTGTCACAAACTGAATAGATATTACAAGAGCAAATGAAAGGTGAGATGACTTCATACACATGACGTACAATCCCTAATTGAACAAGAGCTCAAACAACTTCAGAGCACAAACTGCACAATGAAAGAAAGAAAGAAAAAATATCTTTTTTTAGCTTTAAAAAGAAAAAAGGAGCAGTTCTATCTCGCTCTCCCCGTAAACAGGAACATACTCAGCTGGACTTTATAACCCTAAGAATAAAGGGATCCTTGTATTCTGATGAAGATCAAATTAACCTAAGACAAATTTCAGTCATAAGGACAGATGCTGGATACAGAGGTCACAAATTAAAAATATGAAGCTTGTATTACTGGGGAAACTGTCTTCTCTGTATAAGAAAGATGAAAATCAAACAATGAGAGATGCATAAGATGATCCTAAAAAAAGTCTATAGACTAGGCTGAACTAAATAAATGAAATGGGGTTTTTTAATAAAACTCAGATTTTAACAATTGGAATAACATTGGATCCTTCTGTGTGTGATAGGCAGCAACTTATTTTACCCAGAAGAATGAAGATGATAAAGAGTGAGTTGGTATTTTGACTGTTAACAGTATATATGACAGGCAAGGAAATCATCGGGTTGTATGACACAGTAACTGCACAATATAATGAAAAAAGTCACTTCAATCTTTAGTAGCCTCATAAAAATTAGCTATTTGTAGTAGCTCTTGCAGAGAAAAAGACATACGCTACCATGTCATGCTTTCAGTCAAGCAGAATGCTTCTATAAGAAGTTGTTTGCATCTCTTACAACCCACAAAATTACACATCATAAAGAAAAGGCACTCTCCTGAAAAGAGAGCTCCTTAAAGGTAAGGCTGTGGCACATGATCCAATCTTATCAGACATCAGAGAATACAGATGAGTGGAGGCATAATGAAGAAGCTAACTCCACTCAGCCTTCATTCCTTATTAGCCAGAGGAAATTAGGCTTCATTAGTTTCATTGCTTCCCCAGTTAGTTGTGAAGTATTGCAGGGGAAGTGAAGTGAAAGCTTTTCTGCAGCTGTCAGAGGTCCTTTTGTGAGTAATAATTCCCAGTTCTGTAGGAAAAGGGGAAATCTTCTGCTCTGTCTACTATATGGTGACTGCTATACTATATGGTGACTTTGGGCTTTAAATAGATGACAAACATTAGATAGAAAGGATCAATTTTCTTGTTCATGTTACAAGCTCAATATGAAAAACTTCTTGAGCTTTCTTCCTGACTCTTCAACAGGCAGCGATTCTTCTTGCTAAAGTTAATATTATCAATGTGCCACCTTATACATCAGTATCCAGCTTGAAAGGAATATGAATACATGTACCAGTATTTACTGAGTTAGTCTACAACACCTTCTGCTGTAATAATGATTGTCTCAGCTCATTACTATTGTATTTTCTTGCCCATACTGATAAGTGTAAACTCTTGCAGTACGGTGGTGTCTGCTGTCCTTTCTGGTTTTGTTTTCAAATGCTTTTTGCTGTGTTGATTGGTTCATTATATACATATCTAGAGCATGTTTCCTGAAGCCTGCTCTTCTAACCTGCTCTTCATCACACCTCTACAGTTAATGTGTGAGGTGTCAGCTGCAACCCGTCTACTTATATTGCCATTCTGAGCAGTCCACGTGGTTGGCAACTTGTTCCAGTAGGACTTGAGGGGTCCACCAGGAGCTGGCATGAAGTCAGACCACTTCACGTTTTGTTGCCCTGCCTGTGGCCAAAGTGTGACTGCTGCAAGAGATGAGAAGCCTGAGAGTATTGCTGTTTGCTGTGATGGGGTGCTAGCTGCACAGAGCAGGAAGAGCCTTTTCAAAGGGCAGCTGGCAGCTGGCCTGCCTTGAGGAGGTAGGAGCTGGTGTTTGATCGGTACAAATTCCTGGCAGGGGTCGCTACTGTGATCATTTTCAGAGCAGGCAGCTGCTAACAAGCTCTGGCATAGTTTCTCAAAACGGGAAATGGCTCGGTTTCACAATGGGTCTGTAAACTGGGTTTATTAGCCTCTCGCACAGAGCCAGCTTTTCCCTGTGTGCACAAGTGGCCCTTAAGGGCAAGGATCAGGTGGCTCTTATGGAAGTTTCTCCACATCTGGGCAACACACTTGCACTGTGCTGGCCTCCTTGCTGCCAAAAGCTTCTTGCTCCCATGTTGCACATCCCTCATAAGCACCGTGCCCTTTGCCAGGCAGAGCAATACTTGTGCTATAGCAAGCTGCCTGCTCCTGCCAGAGGTAGGGTCCCAGACAGAGCGTCCCACATGGGTCGCTGGCAGCAGTCACGAAAGAAGGGATTTTAACATTGCAATCGGAAGGCAGGGAGAGGGGGCCGTTGGTCAGATCCTCAGCTGCTCCTTGGACCCAGAGGGCTACAACGGTGACAGGCTCGTTCCTCACGTAATTGTTCTGGAGTTCCTATGCCAAAGGGTCATTCTGGAGCACATCCAGGATGTGCTGAGTGCAGCATTATGCTGACCACACCAGTCACCATTTCAGTACAAGCCTTTCTGTATGCTGCCTATAATGGTTTAATTTAAACAGTATTGCTTAAGCTGTGGCGTGAACGACGATCCCGTTCATACCCAGTTTTTCCCTCCTCCACGGGAGCTACATGATTTCCTGAAACCCGGAGCCTGAAAAAGATGATGTTTAATACAGGAGTTTTGCAATGCTGACTCTTACTGCAATGTAGTGAAAAAGAAAAAGTAGTAAAAATGCCATTTTCTGTTCACGGGATATTTTCTATATGTGCTGGAACTTCAAAAGCACTTTATATACTGAAGTTTAACATTGTGCTTTCTGGTTCAACCACTTTCCATCAACAAATACACTCCTAGAGCTGAAACAGAATTGCTGGGAAGCAACACTGCTCTCTGAGGTACAATAAGGCTCACCTAATTGCTTCCTGGCTTGCTGATCCGTCATCCTGACCCCCTCTTTGATGTTTTCTTTTTTTTTTTTTTTTTTTTTCCTGGAGCATTAGTAACAAGTGAGAAATGCTGTCTCAGGGTGTTATAGATGGGATTATTTCTCTATTCCCAGCACAATGACTGTATGTAATGGGATTATCTCTTATTTAAAATAAAATTAAAAAAAAGCCTTGGAAACATCAAATCCTGTTTATGAAGAAGTAGGGTTTTTTTTTACGGTGGTTCCTTTCATGGCAAAAAAAAGGTCTTTTTTTTTGCTTCGTAATAATACATTTTTTGTCAGTCAGCAAAACCAACCTAGCTGCTGCAGATGTCTCCTTTCTACTAGCTAAATTTAGGCTGTTCTTCATTCTGTATATATATTCCTCTGACATCAAGAGGACTACGGCCCCTTTAGAGTACATTTATTGCTGTTGTAAACAGTGCAAACTGATGAGGCCAGATGATGGAGGCTTCTGCCAATGTCCCTTCTTAGCGTGCTTTCATTTCAAAATATATGAACTAGTATCAGTTTGTGCCAAAACTCTGAAGGTATGAAAATACAACTACAAATGAGGGAAATGGGAAATATGTCAGCACTAAATGTATGTTCTGTTTTCTTCGGTGAGGTATGTGAACACTTTTACAGTACATGGCTGTGGGAGGAGGAGAAACTCCTGGTGTCAATCTTAAGTACAAAACATGGGAGTATTGGGGAGGGGTGGGGGAAGGAGAGAAAGAGGCTTTTTCTAGATCTGGGTTAGATTTGTTGCAGAGTAAATTTCCTTTAAGGTTAGGACTTTGCCACAGCCAAATATAGTCCTGATTTTCAGACTTCAAATTTGCAAGAGTTGCCCAGAAGATTCTTTTTTTGGGTACTTGGGGTAAGCTCTTGTACATTTTCAATTGTGTCTAAATCAAACAACTGTAAATGGAGATGCAAACTCGGATCAAAAAAGTCAGATCAGCAGGATTTGCTTTGGACTTTCAAGTCTCTCTCTGCTTATCATGTGCACGTACATACAGGGTTCCAAGTGTTTCAGATCCAAAGCTCTGGTTGATCGTCCATCTGATTGAGAAATAAGTGACATTCCCTTTCAGTACAAGCAGTTGAGTTACCTCTACGTTCACCAGTTTTAGTATGCATTTTCCCTTTAATGGGCATCTAGAATATGCTGCAAAGATCATTTATCTCACATACTGTTTCTGTCCCAGTCACCCATATCTATGCTCTGTCTCCTCTTTGCTATCACGCAAAAAAGCAAGCTGTTTGCACTGCCTCTGAAGGCACCTCATCACAATTTCCACGCCAGTTTTGAGACAGTAGTCTTCATGCTTCACATCAGTTCACAATGTCAATCTATACAGCCCACTTCTTAAATTGTCAGACAAGCAAGGCTTTTCCTGCCTTCTCCCATGATGTCTTTCTGCTAAACTTAAGTGCTCTGTTAACTGTAGCAAAGCAATTTCTTTATCCTCTTTCAAGGAGCCCTTCTTCTCCTTCTCATGCTGTTCTTCACCAGGATGACTGAAGGAAAAAAACCAGCAACAGGTGGATGCCAGTGCTCCGTGTATTGCTTATGGCGAGGCCAGTAAGGTCTGTAAGGCATCCTTGTGCCTCTGCCTCGTATCATGTAATTAGGCTATTGGCTTCCTGGAGCACGGAACATCTCTGCGAGTGCCTTTTACAGTAGGTAGGACGACAGGAGCTGACCCATGCCCGGGACAGTGACAGTACCAGTGCCCACACGGTTACTTAGTCCATTTTTGCCCATTAATTCCTGCCAGCTGCAAAGGCTTCTGGTAACGGGCAGCTCCAGGGGGACCCCTGGAACTGCGGAACGACTTCGGCGGCGGCACACCTGTAGCTGTCCCCACCCACCTCCCCGAGCGCCCGCCGGCCGTCACCGCGGGGCACCCGGGACAGCGGCCGCACCGCGGCGGTGCCGATCTGCGCCGGGGACTCTCCAGGGCGGGTTTCGCCGGGCCGGGGGGGAGACGGGACCGTCCCGGGCTGGGCGGTGTGGCCGCGTCGCTTCGGTCGGAGGGAGGGGAGGAGAGGGAGGCGCTGAGTCTCCCGTGGCCGCCCGGCCCCGCCGGCAGAGCGGCGGCTGCCAACGCCCGAAGGGGCCGGGTGGGCGGGCCGGGTCTCGGGACCACCGCCCACCAGCGCGGGACTGGGCGGGGCCAGGCGGCCTCGAGCCGGCCCCTTTAAGGCGGGCGGGCAGCGCTCACCTTGCCTCCTCCCCCCTCGCCTAGGTACCGGCCCCGAGCCCAGCCGGGCCCTGATTGGGCGGCCGCCGGGCCCGGTCACGTGGTGGCGGGGGGGGCGCGCTCCCCACAGCCTCCAGGCCGCCATTTTGGCTGGAAAGTTTGGAATTTCCGAGCAGTGTGAGCGGGAGGCGGCGGGCGGCGCGAGAGCCCCAGCCCTGCCGGCCTCGGCACCGGTCCGGCCCGCCGCGCTGCACCGCCCCGGCCGAGGCGGGCTCCCCTCGCCGCCGAGCCGGGGCCCTGTGGGACAGGCCGCGTTTTCCGTGGGACCCCGCGGCGTTCGGTGAAAAGGTTCCAGTCCCTGCTCGGATCCTTCCGCGGGAAGGCGCGGTGCGGGTCAGTGAGCTAGATACGCTTCACACCTCCCTCCCCAAGGCTCGCGGGCCCTCCGTGTTTCAAATGCATCCCACTCCACACAGGGTAGCGCCTGGCACAGAGTCAGCCCCAGCACACTAAGATGCTTAGACGTTTTTATTTTCTTCCTATCTTACTTATGATTATGAAAGGGACGTTTTCTGATCTCATGCCATGGAACTGCAACAGAGAATAGCAGAGTCACTTTGTTCAAGCTGTCACAGAGGTATTCAAGTATTCAGTTTGTGACCCCTTACATAAGCCAGCCAGAAACTGCATCTCAGTGAATCTTGCAGCGAATCTGGCGTGACAGCCCTAAACTCTGTCTGGGTCAGTGGTGCCCACACACTGCGAACTCTAACCTGATGGAAAAGGTGCTGTGGGTCCAGTTAATCGTCTTCACAATCAAATTGTGTTTTCCATTTCTAACCCAAAATATATCACATAACTACAGTTTATAATAGAAAAAACCTCTTGGGGAGATGTAACACTCCTAAATGATGCAACTCTCTTAGAATAAACTTTTCCCAGGCCCATCCTGGTAACACAGGAGGGGGTATGACTCCTATCATCACAGTTAGTAAAAAAAAGAAAAGGGGGGGATCATTAATTAGTTGTCTTTAGCCAATCTCTTTTTGGTTTAACAAGATGGTATTCATCATTGGTGCAATTTCACCTAACCTGTGAACAAGCTCCTAGACTTCCTTATACCCATCTATTCTCTCTTCTTGAGCACAACAGTAATTCTAACTAGAAATTACCAAGAAAGCTCGTGATCTCGTGGCTCATGGTTGTAGTGTAGTCCATGCTTTGATGCATCTTTGAAATACCATAAAAGTGGTGAAGGCAGAACAGGGGGGTTAAAGAGAGAGCATCTGTCTGTGAATGGAACTGCAGGTTTCAGAAATAACCAGTAAATGAGATTTGTATAGATCAAATTCTGTTTATGTAAGAGTCCTTCCTCTGAGGCTAAAACTGTTCACCTTTCATTGCTGAAAATGTATTTTCAGAAACTCAGATGTATTGGGTTGGAGGTGGAAGGTAAGATAATCTCTAGACTCTGGGAAGGAGCAGTTCTCATCTGGAATGAAAAATACTCCTTGTGAGGATTTGGGAGCCTCAGCAGATCCTGTTGTTTGTGAGCAGTCACTAGGGGACAGCTGCCTGGTTGGCTGTATGGGTTCATAAAAACTTCAGTTTTCAGATGAGGTTGAAAACCATTTTTAAATTCATTGAGAAACTGCCATGATATTTCATGAGTGAATCACCTCTGTGGGCATAGAACATCAAGATTTTGTTTAGTAGCTCTTTGGGACCATGTCCGGTATTATGTGGACCTTGGAAACTCATTTAGGGCTGTGAACCCTGGGTCATGGCCACTGTCCTGGAAGTTTTGTGCCATGCAGGGCCTGGCTGAGAGTGCACAACAGAGGCTGAAACAACGGCTGAGGTTCAACTTGCCAGTTGTAGTTACAACATGGTGACTTTTTCATGTAATGATCTGCTAAAGGAGGTGGTGTTACAGCTTCAGCAAGAAAGTGAATCTGTTCCATTGGGAGTTATGGGTCATTACACTGGTTTAAAAAAGAAACAAAGATGCTTTATATGACAAGTCATCTGAGAGGCATCTTCTGTCCTACAGGAAAAAATGTGTTCTTCTTACTTTGTTCTTTCTTCCTGGTTCAGGGACATCAGCACTTTAGAAATAAAAAAGAATGGACCTGAAAGTTTACACAAAAAGAATATGCAAGTCCAGAAAATCAGTCAATAACAAAGCAAAAAAAATTAATATAAAAGTTTTGGAACACTTGATGTTTCATTCTGTTTCCATTTAGTCTTTTAGAGCAAAGTGGTTTATAATGTGCAGTTGTGTTGGACTCTGAAATCATTATACTGACTTATCCTAATCCTACACTCGGAACAGAGGCATCCTGTGTCCCATTGATCGTGTAACTCTCAGTCAGTCCCTTGAACTTCCATTGATACTCTTAGGAGCACTTCCAACCTCAACTTCCAGGAGCAACTGCACAGCCAGTGCTCTACAGGGTGAAGGTCAGTAGGGGTGATCAGGCAGGAGGTTTTGCTGACTTTTACTTTCCCCATCAAAAGCGAGGCCTCCAAAATCCTCCTCACTGATCCTCACTTCTCATGCAGGTCCTCTGGCTTTGTGGGGACCATGTGAAAACAAAGGGTGTTGTGCAACAATTTATTATTGCATTCATCTTTTCCTAGGGCTGACAACATGTGGAGCTCCCTGGGGCCCATCTCGGCATTTGTGATGCTGGCTATTGCCGCCCTGCACGTGAGAGTGAAGGTGACCCCAGATGTGAAGTACACAAAGATGAAGCCCTTACGAAGCCTCCTCTGTGGGCAGCGGTGCCTCACAACCCCCTCACCCCTCTTGCGTGGAAAAGCCCATTCCTGGCAGCACCCCGCAGAGACATGTTACCCAGCTCAAGCTCCGTGGCCCAAGGGGCCACCACGCCCTTCCCCTTCTAGAACTACACACTCGACACAGCCAACTACTGCAATATACGGAATAGTTGTAATTAGCAGCCCCAAGAAGCTGGACGTTCCTTGCACAGGTGGGTGATGGCTAAGAGAAACCATTGTCCAAATGGCAGCAGGGCTGGCACGGGGAGGGGATTTCACATTACAGACTTCAGGTTTGTAATCAGCTTATTCAAATTATGTAATGAAACTCATAGTCCGACTGCAGTTCTAACTGGACCAGCTCCTGCAGTCCTTGCATGGTCAAGACTCCTCTGGAAATCCGATAACCATTGTTTTCGGTAAAGATTGCAGAGTTGGATTTACAGATTTCACTGAGATGAACGTGAGCAGTAGGTTTCTTGAAATTGCATGACAAGATTTACAGTTGTTTCATCATTGAATCATTATTACCTAGTCCTTTAGACTTGGTCATGAATTATATAAAGGTTTGTCTAAAAGAGTATCAGAGCTATGTGATCAGTGTAAAAAAACCCTAACTATTGTCCTTAGGCAAAAATATATCTCAGACTTTCAGAAGTAACTATGAGGTGCATAATCCACCTTATTAGGCTACTCAGAACCACCCCAGTTTCTGAGTTGCTGATTCAGCTGATGCCACAGGATCAGCCCTTGGCTGCAGGGAGGAGGAGGAGGAAGAGGAGGAATAAAAGTATGGCATTACATAATCTGTGGCTGTCAGATTGGATGTATCCTGATACTTCCTTATTAATGCCCCTTCTCTCATTGTAGTGACTTTATGCCACCGTTGGTGTATGGACTTTGGCACAGAAGATTGTTCCAATAACTCCTTATTTTTAGGAGTAAAACTGAAGTCACATAGTTAGCCCTCAGTGGCACTGGGATTTACTTGTTTTCTCAGGCACTCACAAGCCTAGGATGTTTTCCCCATGATTTGATGAATGCTGGGTCTGACCCCACTGCAGACAGGGTGAATTAGGCTCCTGTTCCCATTGGTCTCGGTTTCCTTGCTTAAATTGCTATGATGGTGCTTTCCATACCATAATGAAATACCATCATAAATCATGACCCTGATGTCTTCTTTTTACATGGCAGCGTGATGAAGAGTTCCTGAGATATTTTTTTATCCTGTGAGGAAATAAAGAGGGGAGAACCGTTGTTAAATTTGAAGATAAAACCAAGGCAATTTTAAAAGGCTGATCCTGTCTGTGCGGTAAATGTAAAGGGTCCCTCAACTCATCAGCTTTGCAGCCCTCTTCCAATATCAGCAGTTCAAACATGACTTGTTCTGGCTTTGTCAAAAAGATGGTGCTTAATTTTGTGCTTAATCTGAATTAATTCCTACATAGTTGCTACAAATCCAGAGTACTAAGGATATAAAAGATGCAGTTTTCCATTTACAAATTCTTTGACAACTGTTAACTATTGAGGAAAACCGAGAAGCTGTAATAATAATTTTGGATTCTTGCTGTCACAACACCCTCAATTCTTTTGTTGTGCCTTCCTGCTGCTTCCCGTACGGCCCCTGTGGCAGATGGCGGTACATGGATATCTGACTAGCGAGTTTTTCTTCTCCTGCTATTCTTACACTGTTTGTATAAATAACCTCTACAAATGCTCTTGAGAAAGCAATGCAGGAATTCAGGATCTCTCAAGAATCTGCCCAAATCTAATCCTCCCTATAAATTAATTGCCTGGTCCTCCAGAGAAAGGAGGAGCTGGCAAGACTGTACAAATTGGAAGAGCACTTTTTTCTTTCCTTTCAAAAATAATCTCTGTGTAAAGTATACCCATGGAGGGGGCAGCCAGATGAAGAGACTTTGAGCTGCCTAAATCCTGCAAAGGTGCTCTGAGGGCAGGTGAAAAGGAGCAGCTGGAAACCATTCAGGTCTGGACTCAGATCCTGGGGAATGACACAGTCTCACTTAGTTCTAAACCCCTGTACCGGATGCATGAGGGCCGTTTGTGCTGGTTCCTGTGCTAAGGACGTATTTTATTGTTAACCAAATACCCGTGGAAGGGATTTCTGTCTTAAACCCTGATTGGGAGGGCAAGAAGCATGTGTACAAGCTACTGAAATAACACACAGCTCCTTCATATTCATAAGTTTCTTAAAGTCTATAGCTGCGCCAGATGTACTTTAATTTAAAGTGTTGATGTCTATTTTGAAAGAAGGGTTTGGTTTTGTTTTTTTTGTAATGTAATTGAAATACATTAAACAAGTATCTTGCAAAGTCAAGTGTGTAAAGCCCAGTGAGAGATGGTTTGGATAAATATGGATCTTTGTAGAAAAGGGAGTTATCTTTATCTAACATCTAATATCTAACAATATTGCCTGGAAAATATTGTTTCTTTACATTATTATTTTTTCTCCTTCAATATCTTGGCCAAACTACATGTTGTTTGTTAACCAAGTACTTTTAATCAGATCAGGCCGCAGCTGAGCTCAAAAATCACCCCAAATGAGTTGAAATTTTCAGCACAAGCAAATGTACACGCCTCCTCCTCCTCTTACCAGCAGAGCCTCACGGGGCTGGAGCCTTGATAGACATTTTCTATATTATAAAAGCCGTATGAAAACTCCCCGCTTAAAGGATTTCAGAGCTTTAAACACAGCAGATCTGCAGGAGGGCTGAAGTGAAGAAGATGAGCAGAGCTGCTGCCCAGCTGGGTGTGGCATGGTCTTGGCTCTTGCCAGCTGCAGCTTGAGGTTTACCCTTTCCTGCCTGATTCCATGTAGCATCCCTGAGACCATTTGGCTAAAAAGCTTTAATCCAAGTCATTTTCCATTTTAAAAAGTTATTAATTTTTTTTATTTTGCAATGGCATTTGCAGTCTTGCTGCTGTGGTGTGCTCTGGTGAAGCGTTCTGCTGCAATAATACGTAACTGGAGCAAACCCCTCTGTGGGAAGTTTTGACATGTAAAAATAACTCCTAAATTTTAGGTGTCTCTCCTTATTTTTCATGACCAACAGTGAATGGATTGATTGAGGATGTGCTTTATCTCATTATGTAGCTCTGCAAAAAAATGCCCAAATATTTGTTTCATGTCACTTCTGCTTAGCACAGATTTATTTTGTCAGACTAAGTGTCTCCTGTCTGTGCTGCAATGAAGCAGTTTGACACCAGTATAAGAGAAAATAAATGCTCACTGTACTAACCAGAAGAGCAGTTGTTTTAAAGAGTTAGGAAAAATTATTCTAAGCTGACATAAGGCCATAAAAAGTGGCTGCTTCTTTGATTAGGATGTTGAGGGCTAAATCTACAGAAGGATGTGGGTGCCTTGCTAGCAAAGACTTACTGGAGCCCTGAGCTAGGCAAGTACGTCCTCTGTATGAAACCAGGGGAGAGTGAGGGACATCAGATGGATGGATCCTGAGAAGCCATGGCTCCTTGCTATAAATGCTCTTTCTAGTCTCAGAAAAGAGAGTGTGCTTATGGGAAGAAAAGTCATCCTAGATACTTTGATAAAGCCCTTATCTGATACAGCTTTGCTTTAGGCCATTGCTTTCATCTCAAGGTAAATAAAGTACCTGGAGTAGCATCAGGGCAGTGCTGAACTTGCTCCTGTCTGGCACAAATCACACCGCAATCAGCTCTAACAAGATTACAAAGCTGTTCTGATTTCCAGAGGACACCACCTCTCTTATGGTATTTTTCATGCCTTTCCATACTTGTCTCAGATGTTACACAGATGCCACAATATTAATGCTTATTTTCATAATTCTGTTAAACAGAGCTCTGGGGTTTGCCCAGGAGAACATCAGAAGCACCATCCTACACCAAGTAGCTTTGGTGCTCCTTGCTTCTGTGTTGTCACTTTGCAGATGCCCTGTGCTCCTGAGGGCCTCCACTTGCTTTCAGGTGTCTCATCTTGCTCAGCAGCTGAGCTGAGTTTGCCCAAGATGAAGCCCACCTGCAAAGCCTGAGGGTGCCGTGTCTATAAAGAGGAGCAGACCAGACTTTGGTGGTTTTGGTTTGTGGAAGGCTCAGCAATTTTTTGGTGAGGTTTGCTCTGGCACTCCTGGATTAATGTGCTGTGTCCTAGGCAGAAGCCAGGTAAGCAAGCATTTGCTGTTATCGACTGGCTTAGGTGAAAATGGACATGTCTCAGTGAGGGCATGTTGACTTGAGGGTAGGAATTCTTAGTAGACTTGAAAATACAATATAATGATCTCAATTCAGGTATTTTAGCTGAAATATTTCTTGCTTTTTTCAGAGACTTATAACTTTGCTTACTTTGCTTGGCTGCAGAGAGACTTTCTCTCTTGAGAAGGAGAAAACCTGCTTTTCAGTGTGAATTAAAATAGATTACAGTCTTATCACTGCTAGTTATCTAGTATGCTTGTAAAATGCTGGAGCTTCTTAATGGGGGTTGTTTATCAAGCAGTGTGTAGGCTGCTGGTGTTTTCTAGATATAGCCACCATTATTTATTCACAGTAAGAGCCCTGTCACCATTTTATGTGCCCTGTCTGTGAAGCCATTTCTCTGAGGCTGGAGTTCCAGAAATACTACCTGAAACTGTTTCAGAATTGCAAAGTACTGCACTATGTGATGACTAAATTATTTTGTAAATGAGTTATTTTTCAAGCAGAGGTTTTTTTGTCTTGATAAAGAAGCTTTCTGGGTGAAGTTCTCCTTGCTGTATCCAGAACTTTCATACTTTGTTCTTTTTATGGGCCATAGCATTTAGGGAAAATCTCTAAATCTCTTATTTCAGTAAGATAAAATTGAGGTTGGGTAGAAAGTGCCCTGGCTTTGCTGTAGAATTTGTTTCTAAACTTTCTCACTTTTTAAGCTTTGTTTTGCCAAATCAGTCTGCTTTAAGTTTGAGACTCTCCAGACTTCGACTCAAAATAAAAACAACAACAACAAAAAAAGTCATCCTAGAATGGAATGCTTGAATTTTTTTCATGAAGTAGGTATTTGCACTTGAGGCACTGGGGGTGAACGAGGTACTGGGCTAAAGGCCTGGTATCAGCTTATGACATTGAGTCATCAAATCAAGACAAAAAGAGTTCATTCTGTTTTGGGAGATCAAACTAATAAATAATTTTGATTGATAAGTTTTCTGGTATTTGGTCAAAAAAAATGCCATGCAGCTGGTTCTGCAGCACTTAAATCTTGTTTTGCTGAAAGTTTTTTCTTTATGGTCACCAAATTTGAAATTAACTATGGGACTATATCTAGGAGTGTATTTTCCTTAAAAATAAGAGGTTTTGGTTCACTTAGGCTTTAAATGCTTGCATCTGAGTGCACACCTCTGGGCAGTTTTATGCTTGTGCAGATGTATGGTTGAATGTGGCTGACTTTACAATGGGGTCATGCAGGGGTGGCAGGTGTTGCTTTTACTGATTTATTTTTTTTTTCAGGGTATGTCAACAGTGACTGACTCTCTTGCAGACACACCTGACCTCTGGAAGCCCTATGGCTGTCTTATTAATATATAACTATACTTCTCATGTAAAGAGGAAGAAAATAACAAGTCTGATCTAAAGGTGTAAAGGTGGTGGGAGAGGCAGAGAACAGGAAAAAAGGTTGGAATGTCTTATTTGAAGAAATACATGCATACTTTTTGAGATAGGCCATCTCTGTCCTGATTGCCTTGAATCTTTTGGATGTGAACAGAGCGGTGGTCTGCATTCCCCTGATGCATTTGATTGGCTTCAAATGAGGTTAGAGAAACTTACATTCTTGTGGGTCTGGACCTATGTGTTCTGGAAGAGAGCAGGTCGCAGGAGCAATGAGCTTTTTGGGGAACCTGTGGTTTGGTTCTGCCTGAAGTCAGTGGGCTGATGCTGATGACTTTGGTTATGAGCTGCAGTGTGGTGTGTTTAAGGGAGACATGGTTAACTGGGCAGGGTATTTTATGAACACCTTCAGATCTCAGTTGTGTCCTGGTAAGGCAGTGTGAGGAAATGTTTTAGGAAAAGAAAGTTGGGGGGATGGACGGCATTGAGGGCTCTGGTGACCTTTGCCCTGCAAATGGCAATTTGGAGCTAAGCATCAAATCCCCTCCAGGTCAGTTGTGACCAGACTCGGTTGTTTCAGTGTCCTTGGTGTTGCTGGAAACAATCTGTACGAACAAAGGGATCCTACAGGGTGTCAGGAGTATTTCCAGGGAAGAGTGCAGTATCATCTGAAGAGATTACAGGTTTGGTTTTAGGTGCGCACACTCACTGATAGCAAGGACTAAAAAATATATTTACTCTTGGCTCCTTGCTAGTCCTTTGCCATTTCCACTGTCCTCCCCAGCAGGACTTGTGCATGTAACAACTAAGCACAGCTAGCTCCATGTTACAACTTGACCAAAATCTTTTAGCACTGTTGTAATTCTGTTTCCCTACCTCTTCCTGTCCCTTTTTCCAGGTAGATTTTTTTTTTTTGAGAAGGCTTTTGGCCATAAATGCCATGTTCTGGTAGCAGATCAGCTTCCAGAGATGCGTTTCTTGGTGAAATATTTCACTTGTCTAGGCACAGTTTCAGAGAAAAGCCCTAATTCTTGTTCTGCATAGTACAGTACAGAGTTTTGTGTCTGCGTGTAAGAGCAGCGCACCTCGGCGGCTGCTGCTTCTAGAAGAAACCACCTCCCCTTCCCCCCCCTCCCTCCCCAACTAGTGCTGCTGAAAAGCGTGGGTTCATTTGGATGAGAGTCAGAGGTTTTTCCCTAAAGATCAGTGCTACTTACTGGAGATTGCAGTAAAACAGCTGGGCATGGAAGGGGCAGGGTGCATCCTGAAAACTTTTTGTTTTCCCTTATGTTTCTCGTAGATACTGTGTGAAACAGATAGAATCATAGAATGTTTTAGGCTGGAAGGGACCTCTAGATGTCATCTGGTCCAACCTCCCTACACAAGTAGGGACACTTCTACCTAGGGCAGGTTGCTCAGAGCCCCATCAAGCCTGACCTTGAATGCCTCCAGGGATGGGGCCTCCACCACTTCTCTGGGCAGCCCATTCCAATGATCCATCACCCTCATGTTAAAGAACATTTTTCTAATATCCAGTCTAAACCTATCCTTTCCTAGCTTAAAACCATTTCTCCTTGTCCTACCATTACAAACCCTTCTGAATAGACTTTCCCTGCCTTCATGTAGGCCCCCTCCAGGTACTGGAAGGTCCCTATAAGGTCTCTTCAGGCTGAACAGCCCCAACTCCCTTAGCCTGTCTTCATATGACAGATGTTCCATTGCTGTGATTGTTGATGACGATTGATTTTTTTTTTTTTGCAACCCCTCCCAGGTAATATAAAAGGTTAAGACTTCCATTCCTGCTCCAGGCAGCTTTTGGTTTAAGTGTTTGATGGAATGTGGCTCATCTGAAATGAGATGGTTTGGGTTTTTTTTTGAGAAGCGGCTGGTGTGTGTGGTCTCTCCTAGTCCAGCTGTGTCTCTTTTAGGAAGCCAGGTAGATGTGTGGGAGAGGAGATAACCAGAGAGCTGTTTTTTCTTTCTCTTATGCTCTTCTGGGTGGGATAACACTGAATTGCTTCTTTCTTAAAAGGAGCCATGAGGCAGTAGGGAAATTGCTCGTGCGCCTTTTCTCCCTGGCAGAGGAAACATCTATTCCTGCTTTATTGTTAAATTATCTTTATAGTTGCCTCTTGCCCACCTTTTTATCTCTGCACTTTCTTTATACCTTAAGCCTGTTGCTCTCTAACGAGAAATCAATTATCAATAAATAGGAGTTAGATCTGTAGAGTATCTTGCTGTGCTGAGTCACCAGGTAGTGAGAAAGGGCTGCAAAACTCAAGTTTGCCATAAGGGCAAAGCCATAAAACAAGCATTGGGTTTTATTTTAGTTGAATTGTGATTCAAATGAGTAATACTGTATTTTATGGGGCTTGTGTAATGTTGCTCTGACATCTCTAGTTAGCTATGTAAACTCTCATGGCTCCATAATGATTTATTAAGCTGTAGGGTATTCATAAATATGTGGCTGGCTTAATATGATTGTTCATTCATTTGGTATTGGAAGGGCACCAACCTAGTCAATAAAGAGAGCTGGTTTGGTGTGTGTTTCATTTTAAAGAGTCAATTAAATATCAAGATAACACAACCACTTTGTGAGCTAAATTTGTTATTTTTTCACTTTGACTCTTGCCCTTTTACTTTTGGCGTTCAACTGCATAACAGAGGCCAGTAAATTGGCTTGAAAGGTGTAAGATTGGTGTTATGAAGGATAACTTTATAAGCAAAACTGTAATCATTTAGATTCAAAGCAGTTACGACCCTAAAGAACATCTCTTCCTGGATAAAGCTGTTATCAGCCTGTTCAGAATAGTTTCTCTTCAGTGAGTGCAAGCAGCTGGGAGCTGTGGGAAGTACGGCTGAAACTGCAGGAGATCTTGAGAATGGGAAGAAGCAAACTTTACAAGTTTCTGAGTCCTTAGTAAGCTTTTTGGTATCAAAACCTAATAAAAGGTTTTGTTAAACCTAACAAATTATCTTAAAGCTCTCTGTCTCCATGGTGTGTAAATCACAGCTCTTGAAAATCAACATCACTAAAACTTAGTTTATAGGGACTGCCTCAAGTGTTTCTTCTGAGATCAATCACAACAGCCAAGGGCAGGGGTGGTTTTCCCCATCTCAAGATTGCAAAATAAAATTAGGCGGGATTCATCTGGTGCAGCAGTGTTCATTTGGTTATTTGGAGTACCGGGTCTTTCAGGGTGACTGGGCACGAGTAGGGACCCAGACTAAACTGTAGTGAGTAGTGTAAGGAAGCTTCTGAGAAATGTCATGTCCCAGTTACAGCCTTGCTCAGGAGATTCCTTGATAAATCACCATGGACACAAGTGTCAGAATCAGAGGGATTTGTTCCTGGAGTTTTGGAAGGTCTCTGCAGGGCCAGATTAGCTGGTGAGCTCTGGTAGAGACACACATGCTGCATGGAAGAGGTGACAAACCCACTTCTGCTTTGACCAACTCTTTTCACCTCTGCTGAAACATTTGTTTCAAATTAAGCAATTCTGTTGTCTGTTCTATAGCTCATTTTTTTTTCTACTACCCATTTCATGTTCAGCCTCTCTCCTTCATTACAAGACGTGGCTCGAAGGGCTCTGATGGATGTGATGAAGGATAAGGTTCCTTAAATGGCCTACCTGCTCTGTTTTTGAAGGCTAGCGAGCTGGTTGGCAGCACAGGGCTCCCTTTACCTCTGCCTCTTTCCTTGCTGTGACAGGAGGAGAAACCACCTATGCAAGACTTGCAATCAGTGTCAGGGCTAGATCAGAGAGGATGAAGAGAACTATCTATGAACTCTGTAGTTTGTTACAGTTACCTGGGAGGACTTAATTGCACAAGAAATCTCAATTCAAATGCACTTTTTTTTCCCCCCTCAGTAGAGCTCTACTGCCTTTATAGCTTTTGTTAAGTGGGCTGGATGGCCCAGGAAGATCAAGGTCTGACCACAGCCACCACAGAATCTAGTGGTCCAGCTGTTCTGAAAACTTAGGATCTTTCCAGTGTGCAATTATCTGCTCAAAACAGTAAACTGTCTCACAAATGCAGCTGCAAGCAGCTCTCTGTGGCATGTTTTTCTGCTTTTCCTTAGAAAGTGTAATTAACACTGCTGCAAACAAGCTCTTTCAGCACTTTTCCCCACTGTCCCATAAAATGTGAAAAATATGGGTCAGTGCATTTATTAGACCCTCAGAATGTGCACAGCTCTATCAGCTCCTGGCACTTAGCAATAAGTCCTCTGCTCTGCCATTAAAATGTAAATTGGAGGCGAAAATGTCTTCGGGCTGGTGGCTTTCTAACTCAGCTCTTCTGGTACTGCATGGGAAGTTAATGGGAGAATGTGATTTGTCACAATCTCCCTCATGCTGAAAGAATTGGCCATTTGAGGCTGATATTTAATTAGTTCTGCTTCTCCTGGATAATAAATGGGGAGAAGGGAGTTGATGCATATGTTACTTAACTTCTGCCTGTAATGATGACTGGAGGGAAAGAGTGAGCAGCTATTAATTCCCCGACAGTTTTGCCATGGCTGACACAGCTGGAGCAGGAGGTTCCTACATCTCTGCAGTGCTAAGTACAACTGGAAGGTGGACAGGTCATTGATGATAAGCAAACCGTACTTTCAGACCTTTCTGGTCTTTAACTGACAGCTTTTGGTGAGCTAAGGGCTGTTGTTGAGTGCTAGAGCCTCTCACTAAGTATATGTAATAGGTGGGGGTTCTGTAGAGTCTTGAAGATTAGAAGATTTCAAATACTTCTTCTCAAGCTATTCACATTTAAAAAAATCTATTTCTTTGAGTTGAATTGAAATAACTGGAATAAAACAATTTCTTGAAGCTGAAAATGTTTGGTATTGACTCATGATGCTTGGGCTGGAAGTGATTTCTGAACTAAAATTTTTCTAATGTTTTGTTGCTCCTCTTTGGCTATTTTGCGATATATTTGGCTATTTGGCATCAGGAGGAAACGAAGTACTGGTGGAGGCAGGCTGAAGTTTGAGGGGTGTTATGGGTGCTCCCTCCCTGGAAGTGTTCAAGGCTGGGTTGGCTGGGGCTCTGAGCAACCTGCTCTAGTTTCAGATGGTCCTGCTCACTGCAGCAGGTTTGGACTAGATGATTTTTAAGGTCCCTTCCTGTCCAAACCGTGCTATGATTCTGTACTTCTTCCTGTGTTCAGGACTAAAGTGTGGGACTCCCCTACCTGTGCAACCTATCTTTCTTCTGGTTTCTGTTGTTCAAGCACCTAAAATCCGGAGGGAGCCAATTCTACAGGATGTAAGAGGAAAACACAGGAACTCTTACTGATGGAGAAAGGCTGAAGTCCAGGCTGTGGTTTGTATTTTTAAAATGTATAATTTTGTCTAATATTTTCTTTGATGCACTGAATGTCAATGACACCAAAACAATGAATTTGCTTTAATAATCGTTTCAACTGCCATCTGGAAATAGCTAAGGATAAAGCCTGTAGGCCTGCCCAACTCTAATCAGATGATACCAATATGGATTTTGGGTTGGGCCTCTCCTTGGGTTTGTTTTCCAGTCAAAGCTGCTTGTTCTTCTGGTGCTGTTGCTGTACGAAGAAGTGGGGAATAGCAGCCAGAGTAATAAGTAGCTCATCCTTGTTAATTTACCAAGGAGATGGAAGCAGGACAGGGACTAGTCTAACTGTCCTTCACTGCCAAATGTAATTCAGAGGTCAGATGTGTTCCTGGAGAGAATACTTAATACTTCTGGGACTCTGGTTTTTGGTGTGGTATGGTTGGTTGGTTTGTTTTTCTCCTTGCTTTCTGTGAAGGGTAAATACCAACAATATTGCAGCCCTTTATCCCCATGTCCTCTTGCTGAACCAGATGAGAGCCTCTGACTTACCAGAATTTGCTTCTGTGGATCTGGCAAACAATTTCTGGACAGGTGGAAAGCAACAGGGTCCGGGAGAATAACCTGCTGCGCATATGCTATTTCTAGATACTGTGTATTACATGTAATCTGTAATGTAAACTGAAGGTACTGACACAGCCCTGACATGAGAAGATTAGATCATCCAGCCCATCTTCTCCCTCGGCAAGGTTGCTTCCTCTAGAATATTTCTAAGAGAAGTGACTTCAGAAAAGCTATTAATTGCCCAAGAGATCCAGCTCTATGACCACCTCCCCCCTAATAATTTTAATTTTATATCCTGAACCTTATATATCCCATCACATCTGGCTGCTGATGTGCAGGAGGTGAAAACACAGTGCCCGTGCAGGGGGTCTGGTGGTGAACAGCAGGACCTGCATGCCCCAAAGCCTCATAGATCTAATGCTTTTAAGATCTTGGTCTTTATTTCGTCATGTTATAAATACAGTCGCACAAGAAATGAGCATTCAGCAGAGAGCTGTGTACATCTGCTTTGTGTTGCCTTGGCTCTTTTCTCTTTATATTTACTTTTATATTGGTTTCTGTCTTCTGCATACTCATAGCCTTTATTTTTCTTAAGGTTTAATTTTAGTTCTATTGCTATCCAGATTTTTCTACTCCCCAGGGCGCATATCTATTTGTTCGGATGACTAACTTGCTTTTCCTGTATAAATCTGAATTTGTAAGTTGCTGATCCAATGATAAGTCATTGTCCATCTGTTTGCTTCCTCCTGAGCTTGCACTGTGAGCTCCAAAAAGAATTAGTATAGACCTAGTCAGCATGAGAGTTAGACGAGTTGGAATTGCCAAGAAAAAGCCTCATGCCTTGTTCTTTCTGCTTTCCTCTTGGTATTCTGGGCTGCTGAGGAAGGAGTCCCCTTTGCTAGGTTTATATTCTCACTTTTCATGCCCAAGTATCTTTCTAGAAAAAAATATTCTTTCCATTTCCCAGCATAACCAAGACCCAGGTTCCATCCTCTGAGTCTCGTTAGTTTGTCTCAAAGCCTCTGCTTAAACCTGTAGTTAAGAGCCCTTTCTGCAAGTTCTTTAGGAAAAAAAAAAAAAAAATGGTCGCGGGCAAACCATGAGGGTTATTTACAAAGGGCAGAGGCTGAGGTGTGCTTGCCTAGTTGGATACAGGATTAAAGCAGAAGGTTAAATCTGCTGCAAATAGCTGGGTGTATCCGTTCAGGAACCAATTAAAAGAAATACAACAGTATGTTTGGATGATAAAAAAAAAGACACTATGAGCTGAGGAGATGTGATTTATTATTGAATGACTGAATTGCTGGAGTATAAAAAGCTGTTTTGGAAGTGATACACCCATGCATACCATCATCCTAATGTGCCAAGGCTTAATAGTTGTGTAGCTGTTGTATGCTGCTTTTGTTTGTGCTGCTTCATCTGACTGCACCCCTGAAAGCTGCACTGTGTTTGGGTGGCAAGGTTTGGAGGGGGTGGGGGGAGCTCTTCTATGGGGTGGCTTTTGTGAGAGGCTGCCAGAAGCTTCCCCTGTGTCAGATGGAGTCAATACTACCTGGCTTGTAGAAGGACCTGCTGCTGACCAGGGCTGAGCCCATCAGTGATGGTGGTAGTGCCTCTGGGATAATGTATTTAAGGAGGGGAAGGAGAGGGGGAACCTGCAGAGCAACAGCTGGAGAGAGGAGAGAGAATACATGTGAAAAACAAATAGGAGGTAGACAAATTGGGAGTAAAGTTGAGCCTTTAGTTTATTATGATGGGAAGGTGTTTTAGGATTTGGTTTTATTTCTCACCTTATCCTGCTCTAGTTTGATTGGTAATAAATGAATTTCCCCAAATCGAATTTGCCCATGACAGTAATTGTTCACTGATCAATCCTTGTCCTTATCTCAACACACCATGTTTCATTGTATTTTCTCTCCCTGTCCAGCTGAGGAGGGCAGTGATAGAGTGACTTTGGACACCTGGCATCCAGCCAGGGTTAACACACCACACAAAGTCATCCCTTCCATTTCCTAAAAGGTTATTTAAAAAGACACTAACGTTTTAATTGTGATGATCGTGGACTTATTTGCATTTTGAAGAGGTTTGTTTAGACTGCACTAGCTGTGCTGCTGTATTTCACTTGGTTATTGGTGAGGCTGCCAGGGAAGGCGAGGGACAGCAGATGGCAATGTGGTGCTACAAACAGACCAGCAAATTCGAGGAAATTATTGTCTGGGCTACAAAGTTCCCCTGAAAGATCAAGACAGTTCCTGCTGTGTAGGACCTACCTTTGGTTCTGACCTTGGTGTGGTGAGGTAGGTGCAAAGAGGAAGTTTATGCTGGAACTGGGGCTGTGTGGTCAGTCCAGGTCTCCAATGTAATTAAATGCAGTGCATAGACTGCTTTGTTCATCAAGGTGTCTATGAACTTCTGTAGAAGCAAAGCTTGGGACATCCTGCTTTGTCCTTCATCCTCAGACTCACTGTGTCCTCTTTGCCACTAGCTAATAATTCATCTAGACTGGAGACTCCTGGGCTTGGTGCTGTCATGATGGTGGGGCATTATCAGGGTGTCCTTTCTGCTTATGGAAGGTCAGTTTATAACTGGATGTCCTACAAACTGGATGAAAGGCCAACCTTGGGTCTGTGAGTGGGGTGGTTTGTGTTTATCAGTGGCTCCCTGTGTAAATTTTAGGGCTGTTACAGACATGAATGGGCTTTCCTGATGCCTTCACTGCTGCCAACCACTGTGCCTGCCTGTTTCTTCTTCCAAGGCTCTTCCTCACTCCTCAGCCTTGCTGTTTGAGAGTCATATATTTGGAGTCGTCATGGCATGTCATACTCAAGACCTGCAAAAATGTGCAGGCCTTTTTAAGAGGGGTTGTGCTGAGAAATCATAAATATTGATGAAATCCTGGAATTTAGCTTTATTTTTATTTTGAATTAAGCATCTTTTTACCACAGAGGATACTTCTCTATGGTGAAAGCTCTGGATGCAGACAGGTGGAGTGCAAACCTCAGCATGTAATATGTGTACTATTGCCCAACCATTGCAGTCCAGAGTCTTAAGAAGTGCGTGGTCAAATGGAGGGGGGGAAAACAACGACACTCTGGATTTTATTTATTTTTTTATATAAGGCCTGTGTTAAAATGGAAATAAAACCTAAACCTTCACATTTTTGATGTCTTCACATGTGAAAAATTAGGAGACAGAAAAGCTGTGAATGTAATGTACAGCGCTTGGACATCTACTTGATTTGTGAGACTCATCAAGTCACTGGATGCCCAAATGCTCTTATCTGCACCTGCAATTGATTTTTGGATGGCAAAGTACTGGTACATAATTAGAGGTGATCTTTAAAAAAGAAAGTTCATTAGCTTTTCTGGAGTCTGAAGCATAAATAAATCCAGTGGGTTTTCAGTGAGAGGTGCTTCTGGTCTCCCTTTTACTGCTGGGAGAACAAGGAAAAGATAATCTCAGTTTCTTTGCAGGTTCTGATACCTCCCAGGTACATACTATACAAATTCATCACATCTTCTACATCTGTTCTTCCTGTAGCTTGTACAGTTTCACACTGTCAAGCACACGCTGAAGGCAGGAATAACAGCTCATTACAACCACTAGAAATGCAGAATTTGGATCTAGGCTGGCCTGTGGCCCCTGAAAAGCTTTATACCAGGGTTTTAATTCCTACTCCACTGCCAAGCTTTGTGCAAGCAAAAAAATGCTATTCTTTCTGAAGTACGTCTTGCGCTACAGACTCCTTTTCTCATTAGGCTGCAATGCAATGATTTCTTAAACACTGTCAGTAACACAGCAGTCTAAGCTATTTTAGAATAGCAATAATTATTTTTTTCACTAGAAATCTCTAATCCGGTAATGTTGTCTGAAATGCACTGGAGCAGATGGGAATAAGAGAGGCTGAACGTCTTGTTTTTGCTTCAGTACAGCTTAATGGAAATAGTCTTTAAAGTGAAACAGTTTAAAAGCTGATTTTTTACTCAGTTTATATGTATGAAAGAACAAATCCTGTCTTGTCAGGACACCCAAATGAGTAACACCAGCAAAATCTCTTGTTACGAGACAGAACATAAATAGCGTGGGCATGGAAGAGAAGACAGAAGTGTTGGTAACATCACTGAGGAAAGAAATGAAGTTGTGTAGAATAGAGTGAAGCCAGATGCAAGGATGGCTTACAATAGGTGAGGTTTTAAAGTGTGTGTAGTGTAACATGGTGTGACTTTTGGCACAAGACCACCTCTACAAGGTAGCTGAATGTTGTTCATCCCCAAGGTGGTGGTTTTACAGTGATTAATCACTTCTCTCAAAGGTCAGGCAACTCTAGTTGGGGGGGGAGGTAGTGTATTTGTCATAGGAATTATGGAAACCTGAAAGTTTGTGATTAATTGTAACTCTGCTCTCTGGTACCCCTAGAAAAACCGGCTTGAAGAGTGCCTGTATAATGTGCCTGGCATGTCCCTCCAAACCTCCACCCCTAGGCTATGAGTTGCTTTGACAAGGATCTGTGGCTAATGGTAGGTCACAGCAGACTGGTGGGGCTGACATGTGGCTCAGCTGGAAGTACAGCTGGTCAATTATTTAGGTTAGAAGACAGTTCTGGAGGTTGTTGGTCCACCACCCCACTAAAGCAGGGTCAACTTTGAAGCCATTAGTAGCTTCATCGGCCCTGCAGTGTCATCTACAGAAAGCTGATTAACACGACAGAAGTAGAGGTGGCGGGAGCCCCTCATTGTTTCCTCTCCTTTGCTTTCCTGTATGCTACAGGAGTGAAATTCCACTGCAGTATGAGGATGTATATTTTCATTGACTCTTAGACAAATGTCTCTTTCAATCTAGGTTTTGACACTTGTTTAACATCCCCATGGAGCACCTTATCTATGTTCTTGTTTCTATGCTATAACTAATAGCTGGCTGTTTGTACCACTTAACTGTTCGATTCATACCTGCATTTTGCATCAGCACACTTGGTTTTGGGGGATAATAAATCTATCAAGTGGGTGCAGTAACTGCTTGCCGTTAAGCTTAATTAGATTTATTCACGTGGATTTAGCGTATGAGAAGTAGTCGCAGGCTCTATTGGCTGCAGCTTTACTTGCTCTGCTGCTGTATATAGATGCTAAGGTGTGACAAACGGTGTTTGAAATTTCAGAACTCTGGAATACCAGAGTTTCATGAAGATAAAATGGTATTTACCATTTTTAGTGCACTGTATATTCAACATTGAAGGCTTTTCCATGAGGTTTACCTCCTGATGACTCCAGGTGAGAGGAATCTGGATAAAAGTGCTGAGGATAAAGAAACTTGCTTGGTAGACTTTGTGACTTTGGTGAAGAATTTGTTTAAAAACGCTCCTCCAGTGGCTGTAGTTTGGAAATACTATTTAACTGTGAGGTGAATTGGAATAAATGTGTTTGTGGGATTACCTTGCTATTCACAGCCACGACGATAGACCTTTGGACCTAACATTGTAGCTATGGTATTTATGGATGGGTTGGACATTCCAGATCTAGCTGTGGACCATAAGTGGTGCATGTTCTATGGTATAACTGTGCAGAGTGACACCATCCTCAGGCATCTTAAAATTTAAAAAGAAAAATCCTCATCTTGTGCATCGCTAGGAGGTCACTGAGCAGTGTGTTAACCAGGAATCCTTCTCTCAACTTGTCTTCTAAGCTGGTGATAAATATCAGACTTGGAATTTATGCTCCCAAAATGTACAGATTAAAGCTCTAGAAAACTGGACAAAGAGTTGTACAATGCAAAGTGTGATGGGTTTTCCATTGGGAGAATCTACCGTATAGCACGCTGTGTTAAGGGCCCTTTTCTCCATGGGTGGTCTTAGTGCTGGTTTTGATATTGAAACTGTGGGCAACAGCTCCTTGACAGGATGACTAAATAGCCTTTGGGAAGGGAGCTAGATATTTGATTTGTAGCTTTGAATGATGATGATCTCAACATCAGATGTTGATCTTTGTGCTTACCTACTCTGCTCTGAGAGTCCTGGGCTTTATCTCATTGACTCCAGAGGGTCTTTTCTTGCCTTGAACACTTATTTTTGCAGGCTCAAAGCACACACACAGAGCTATTGTCCTCAAGTTATGTTTCACACATCAACACTGCCTGCCACTGATCTACTTGCAAGCTAGAAGGGGCATGGTGGTGGGTCATCCCAACTTCCTCTGTACTCACCTCTCAGCAGTCATGTCCTAGCTCATGTTTTGACTGTTAATCTGCAATATTAATCATATAATGCTTTGGGTTGGAAGGGTCATTTCAAGGTCCTCTAGTCCAACTCCCCTGAAGGGAGCGGAGACATCTGCAACTAGAGCAGGTTGCTCAGAGCCCTGGGCAACCTCCCACAGAATGGTTCTGGGCAACCTGAGCCAGGGTCTCCCCACCCTCACTATAAAAAAAATTTCTTCCTTCTCTCTAGTCTAAATCTCCCTCTTTTTAATTTAAAAACATCACCCTTTGTCCTGTTCGCAACAGGCCCTGCTGAGAAGATTGTCTCCACCTTTCTTATAGGTCACCTTTAAGTATTGGATGATAATTCAGACCAATAGCTTTCCATGTAGCAGTGCTTTACAGTCCTATTGAATGTGGGACCCCAGTGCTGAGATGAAGTTTAGCTGACCTCCCTGCACTTGAGGCAACATAAAGAATAATTGAAATGGATTGATTTTGTTCAGTCATCATACACACAGGAGACTCCCAGGCACAGTAGAAGGCACTCTACTCGTGATGCCATTAGCTTCTACGTCTGGCTTTTGAACGTAGCTCTTACAGACTGCCCAAACTCCTCTCAGCTCCCTGCAGGCAGGGCTGCTGAGTGCTATTGACTTTCAGGCCTCTCCCTCAAGATTTGCTCCAGTGCTCTTTAAAAGGAGCAGAAATCTTGGTCTGGGCCCAACCCATGGCGGTGGGAGGATGCCTCTGTGATGCACCGTGGCTCGGGCACTGCTGTGCTGAATCATGACTCTTCTTCCCGAATTAGACTTCATAGGTTTAAACTGAGCCCAGCTTAACTTTCAGTTGAATAACAACAATGGAGAAGATCTCCAAGCTATTAAAGCAGTAATCACTGTTCTAAGCAGCCATGCCACAGTCTCTCTGGCTATTTCCAAATTTATCTTCCTGCTTCTTATTCACTGTTGTTGTCCCTGTTTAACTCTAATATATATGTTTCCACTCAATTGGTTGTAATTGACTCTGTCACTTTAAAGAAAATAACTTGAAAAAAAATTGCATCTTAATATATTCTTTCAGAGGTTCATAAAACCTTCCGTGAAACGAAAAAAATAAACCCCATATATGAGCTGCTGTTCCCAATGGAGACTAAATTCATCTGCAACATGATTAGAGTTATAGCATCTCTTGGCAGCCGAAAAGAGTAATCAAGAAGTAAAACTAAAGAGATCTCAGGCTCTGGCAAGTTATTTTAAAACTAGGATAAAGCACTTGAGCAAAGAAGTAATTCACAATAAAACCAATATTTAGTAACAAGCTGTCAGCTTTGGTCAAACCCAAGTATTGAGTGAGTTTTAGCCACCTCTCCATTTTATTCTGAATAAACAAGTTCTTACTGAAATTACAGGGTCTCAATAACTCCAG
Source organism: Ceryle rudis (assembly GCA_033439905.1). NCBI lineage: Eukaryota > Metazoa > Chordata > Aves > Coraciiformes > Cerylidae > Ceryle > Ceryle rudis. The sequence continues at coordinate 20,416 of JAAGNO010002957.1, read as the reverse complement.
GGTCTAAAGTGAACCCACAGACACAAGTATCTGAAATTAGATTAATTCAGTGCTGAAAATAACATTCAGATTTCACCTCCATCTACCTCCCCCCTGCCTTTTGTTTACAAATGAAGGTATTCAAGAGGCAACACTTTCTTCCCCAGACAATAATGTGCTTATTAATTTCCTGGGTACTTAAGATTTTTCTGAAGCACTCTGGTGATGCAGGTAGGCTGAAGCCTGTGGCATATGTGCCAGATGTAAACCTGCAGTACTCCAGATGTGTGCTCCTCCATGGACAGGCTCCTGGTGGAGCCCCCTTTTGTCAAAGGGGTTGCTTAATGCCCCTGGAGGGGCTTTGATGAAGATAGAAATTTTTCTCTTATCACTTATGCATTAATAAAATGTGTAGTGGATACAGAGATGCATTTTGGTAGTATACAATGCGTAAATGTCTTGGCTTTTTCTTGGTGTGGTTTTAACAGAAAGCTAGTGATTTTTGCTGCTTTTTTTTTTATAAAAACATAGAATTATTTTGGTTGGAAGAGACCATTAAGATAATCCAACCATTAACCCAGCATTACCAGATCACTACCAAACCATGTCCCTCAGCACCACATCTGTATGGCTTTTAGATCCCCCAGGGGTGGGGACTCTACCACTGCCCTGGACAGCATGGGCCAGGACTTGACAACTCCTTTTATGTAAAAGCCAAAGATAAATGGGGTGGCATTTTTCAACGTGGCCTATAAAGCCTGACTATTCCTTCATCAGTGAATATGCAGACTGATCCACTGCATAAGCCCCATGTGTGCTGGGCCAGGGGGCTGTTGGACAGTGTGAGAAGGGTGATGTTCTCCCTGCTGGTACCATATGCCCATCTGGAGTTCCTTGACATGTACATGGTTTCTAAGAAAGCAATCACAGAGTTCCCTTCAGGTGCCAGGGCACAGGGATGGGGGTTGTGGTGCAGTTCCTGTGCTGCTTTTCTGAGCTCTGGTGGAAGTTGTTGTTGCCACTTAGGAGAAGCATTACTGTCTTAAGTCCAGGGTGTGATCTGGAAAATACTATTGCACATGAGACCTGGTAAATAGTTTTCTATCAATATAGTACTTCCTGCTGGCTTCGCAGGTTAAAGTACAAGGAAAAAATGCTAGTGATATTTTCAGTGGTGGCTGGCAACAGGCACAAACTGGGACCCAGGAGGTTCCATCTGAACAGGAGGAAGAACTTCTTTGCTGTGAGGGTGGCAGAGCCTGGCCCAGGCTGCCCAGCAAGGTTGTGGAGTTGCCTTCCAGAGATTCCAAATCCCACTGGACAATGTGATCCTGGCCCCCCTGCTCTGGGTGACCCTGCTGGAGCAGGGGGGCTGGATCAGATGATCTCCAGAGGTCCCTTCCAACCCATACCATGCTGGGATTTAAACAATGAATTGCTGGTGGAAGAATTTCTTTGCTAGTTCTTAATCTAAATGAAGAAATATCTGCTACTGAAAGGGTAACTTGTCCACCCTGGAGCACATCATTTGTGGGCCCTTATCCAAAGCCAGGCATGGTCTCAGAGGGGATATTCCATTTGACACTGAAAATCCCTAAACACTTTCATCCTAATGAAAACAAAAATAATCTTCCACAATGGACAGTTTGGAAGATATAACAGTTGTTCTGTCATTGGGATTTTACCACAAAAACTTCTACCGAGCCTTAGCTCCCAAAGCAACCCTAATAATTCAGCAACACTGAAAACCTGTAAAAGTTTAGTGGGGCAGAAATATAAATATATAGATATATATACACACTGTGAGAAAAAGCATGTGTTTTCTTTAGGAGCATTTTGCTGGAGACAGTCCCTCCTGTGAAACCTACGGCAGCCGTGAGCAGAACGGGTGTGCTGGACCCATTGTGATAGTGTGTTCACAATGAATCCTTATCAGCCAAAATGTGTTCACCTCACCCTGGCCACGCTGGGATTTACTGTGAATCACTTTCCCTGAGATTTAAAGTGACTTCAAATCTGCCTGAGCTTTAAAAGACTCAGAGCAGGGGAGCTTCAGGGATTTACAGTGTTTTCAAATTTGCAAATGCTAGAAATGCCATTATCTGAGCAAGTTGTTATTAATCAAAATAAATAAACCCATTTTTCTTTCCAGCAGAAAGCTGCAGAGTAGCTCCTTAACTTCTGGGGAGCCTGGTGTAAAACATGCAATTGGACAGAGATCTGCAGTTCCATGCCTTGGATAATAAGGGAACTATTTAGAGCCAAACTGAGCTGTCTCATTTTAGTTGTAGCTCAAATTAATCTTCAGAAGCTCTCCACATGTAGAATGTGCTACAAGAGGTCTCCAAAGCTTGTGGGAGTTCTCACTATCAGTGTGAATGAACTTGGCATGCCCAAGGAGAGTAAGATTTATCTTTGGATTGCAAACCTGCCCTTTGAGGAGAACTTATCTAGAGAGTCTTGGGGCAGATTGGCTTCATGAAGAGGAGGGAAGACCTCATCTGGCTCCAGATGCTCCAGGTTATTGCTGGGGTAGGAGTTTTGGAGCTGTGGGATGTGAAATGATGATATCCTGGAATAGGCCCTTCAGATCTTGACATGGTGATTTCCGCGGCGCTCTGAGCTGTTGCCGCTGAGCTGTGCAGGGGAAGAGATGGTGATGTGCTGCTCTGGATGGAGTTCTGAGGAGCATATGGCCTCTCTGTGAGGAGTGTTGCAAATTATTTGCTCTGTGTGCTGTGTAAAAATGTTACGTTTTGACATGCTGGCTCTCTGGGTTGGGCTGGGACAGGGGTGTGAACTGCAGTATATAAATGAGCTTTGTAAAATCTCTAATTCCAGCCTATTCCAAGCTCTGAGGACATGTTTGCAATGGCATGAGCAGGCAGCTGGGCAAGCTCATACCTGGCTTTGTGTGTTCATCCTAAGTTGATGCTCTGCTAAAATCTTGAACATTTTAGTCCAAGGCATTTTACTGTTCCCAGGAAGGCACGTGAAGTGAGGAATATTGTTCATTGGTATCTCTTCCTGGACCGAACCAATGTAAGGGACCAAACTCTAAAGTACTTTTTTTGGAACCGCTTTCAGGCATTGTGATATCTGCCCCATCACATTGTCAGTGCAATTTAAAGTGAAAAAAAAATAAAATGTATTGCTCTTGGAGGGGAAACAGTAGAGAAGTGAGAGCAGCCCAATTCCTCTTATTGTGGGGTTTGTGCTTTTCTCCAAAGACACAGCTTGCAGGTGTGAGATGGAGGCTGGAAGGAAGGAAGGAGGATTCAGATCTGGTGTCAGAAGCCAGTTAATTTTATCCCAGTTTTTGCTAGGTTGTGTATTATCTTTCCAGCAGTTGTTTTGAAACTTCAGGCTCTGTGCTTTGAGCACTTAACGAAGCCTCTGCTGTGTATAAATAGCTTTTTTGTTTTCATTTCCACTGTGGCTTCTCCCCAAACATTTTACCTCTTATTTGTGCATTACCTTTGTCAAAGCATTTCTCAACCTGACATTTTTTTTCTGAGGCTCCAGTCTTCTATTAGAGGGGCTTTTTATTGCTATGCAGCAGGATCTTGCCACATGGTGTTTTTTCTGTGCTTCCTGATTATTTCACTTCCCACCCCTGACAGCCCTTCAAGCTCCTGTGAATGGAGGTGTCTTTGTGCTGTTTGCTTCCTCTCAAGCAGAATCAGCTTTTTAATACCAGAAAAGTCTGAAGGGAAACAAAATGCAAAGGATGACATTTTTGAAGAAGAGAAGATTTACATTTTGTCGGTTCTTCCATTCACTGTAATGTCAGTGTCAGGATATGGTGATGATTGATTCTCTATGCCATTAAACTCTCCCTTACACCCCTGAGTAGGGGAACCAGAAATCCATCTAGAGTCATCTGCAAATAAAATATTTGATAACTTATCCTAATCAAAAAAGTGATTAAGAAGTAATAAAAGAGTAGTTAAGTAACAACTCTTGCTGTGTATTGTGTTCCTGTGTCCCTTCAGGCTGTGGAACAGCCTTCTTTGAGCTCTATTAAATTGTACCCATGCTCTAATAGTGAGCTCTGCATTTTTTTCTGAGCTGGTAACAGAATATTCTGGCATCTACATGATTGATACCAGTGTTGCAAAGCACTTACAAGAGATGCTTAATCTTGCATAGCTTAAATATTTTATTCACATGGATAATGCAATCCACAAATTGTACAGCGCTTGGCAAAGTGGGAAAGATAACAAGGTCTGTTTAACCACGTAATGCACCAGCAACTAAATGGGAGTGGTATAATCTCTCGAAGGGCTTCACCACTAGACAATATGCTAAATGATCAGACCAGCTTGAGTAGTTTAAGGTGAATTCTGTTGTTTGCAAGCTTCACCTAAAGCCAGGATGTCATCTACTATTCTGTTTTAAGTGCTAGAAATGCTTTAGACTTCAGTATTCAAATATTGGGGATTTTTTTCCTTATTCATTCAAGAAACCCCATTTCTTTGCTTCTCTATTGCTTGATTTTTCTCCCAACATGCTGTTTCATCTTGACCAAATTTCCACTTTAAGATCTCTCATTTTTGAAGTGTTAACATAATTCTATCAGTCTCCTAAGACTATACCTGTGATCTGTCCTCCCAAGTATTTCTTACTTTTTCTTTTCTTTTCTTTTTTTTTTTTTTTTTTCCCCTCTTGCTAGCAGGCTTATTAGTGCCTATAACCCAAACCTGCTTGATTAGGGACATGCACCCACCAGCAACTGCTGAATGGTGGTGGTGTTGATGTGAAACTTTTTTTTTAGTGCTTTCATTAAGTGTGCTTGGAGTTGTTATAATTTACATGCTGACCAAAGAATACTAAGCAGACAAGGTTTCAGGGGTACAAACAACTTACCACTTGCAGGTGACTTCCTTGCTTTCCTGGTCTTATCACAGTCTTTACATCTGCTCTTTTTTTTTTTCCTTGGTATCTTGCACTGTCTCATGAAAAATTATGTGCTGGATATTCAGCCTGTGAACACCAAGCTGATCCAAGGTGGATTTTTTTTTTCTTGAGATGCTGCAGATATATTCACAGTAGAAGCACATGTCTGCTTTATCTTATAGCCTAAGTGTATCTGTATCTAAAATGCTGCTTGAGATGAATGTGCAATCACTCTGAAGAAGTTATCCAGGAAATACAGCTTTTTTTTTTTTATCTTTTCAAATTGTCTGAGAACACTAAGACTTTTCTTGAGCTCATTTGAAAGTCAGTGTTAGCTTTTTAACGCATTCTGCAAATACGTTCTAGCCCATGGATTTCTTGTGGACCACTTCTAGGTATTTGAAGTTCGGCTACTGCCTCTTTCTTTGATCAGTAGTATGGATTTATCCTTGAGTTCTGGGGACATGACCTAATTCCAGGTGCAATTGGTGAGAGTTCTTCCAATACCATTAATCACTAGAAAAACAAAGTATTTTAAAGGTCTGATGGATTTTTCTTATTTTACTTGTTATCCCACTCACTTGAAGAGGGTTACGAAGACTTCAGAAGGGGAGCATGTTGCATCTTCTCCAGCAACTTCACTTTGGACACATAATTTGTAGCTTATTAAAACCAAACTATGGACTTTTACTGTATGATCAATACATTCTAATACAATTTTATAGGAAGTGTGGATTTAATTTTTTATAAATTCTCCTCATTTTGTCTGTCAATATTTACAAGATAGTTGAAAAGCCATTTGAAAAAGAAACCCCATTCTGTCTCTTCCATCTCATTGATCAACAGGACTCTTAAATCTCTCTCCATGCTACATTAAAAGCAGAATCGAAAAAGTGTTTGATAACCACTTATTAAATCTGTTCTCCTGAATAAAGTCAAGACGCTCCACATGGAAACTCATCTCATTCTCATAAACACGCTTTATGTGCACAGGCACAAGGCATGGAGACTGATGAATCACAGGAATAAAGTTCTGAGGGATATAAAATAAAACACTGTAGTGCGTACTCCATTCTTGATGCCTTTAACACACCCCTGTTCTTGGCTGTACCTGTTCTGTCATTAAAGCAAATAACACTGATATGATGCCTTCCAGCTGCAAATATCAAAAGAAGGGTGTTGGCTGCTCAGTTGTAGGCTCCATTCCTAAAGTACATTAAGACAGACGGACTTATCTTCACTTTGGTTTGCTCTTCGGCAACATGGAAAAGAGCTAGAGAATTCAGAAGCAAACCCTGAGAAACCAGAGTGTGGTGTAGTTTTCTTCCTGTTCCGAACAGAGCAGTTTCGTCCATCTGCCCCCTCATTCTTTTTACTGAAATCAGTTGCAAAGCAGAAGCATAGGATGCAATAATGAATACTGTATCTGAACTACTGGAGCTAGAATGCAGGGCTTTAGAAGTCTCTATTAGTTCCTTGTAAAAACAAAATTCAGCTCCTACTCAAGAAGACTTTGAAGTGGATCTGTCCTGCTTCAGAGGAACCAGCTTTCCTCCATGCTGAAACCCATATTTTGCTCTATGTCATCCAGGAGCTGGCAGGGAATGAGGAGTTGCTTCATCACGGGAGCTTAGTTTGCTGATAGTGGAGTTATCTTGACTTCTGGATTCATTGTTTACAGCAGTCTTGTGAAGGGGGTGTGTGTTTTTGTGTCTCTGCTTTCTTTCTGTGAACCTTGGAGAAGGTCGCAGATAGGAGGTTTGTGTAGTGTAAGGAGGAAGCCAAGTGATATCCCTCCTGTCCAGCCATGCTGGGTCACCATCCGAATGAGTTCAGACCCATGGGCATCAAGGTTTTGAGCAAAGCACCTTCTACAATTTTTTTAAAAAGTGAGAATCAAGGCAGCTGAGCTTGTTAAATGTCTTCTACGTGTTAAATGTGTTTTTTGATGATATCTAGGTCAGTGTTTTCTGAGAAGTGCTTAAAACCATTTTATAAAATTGACTGCAGTACATAATTTATTCTGCAATACACAACTTAATCTGAGAGGCAAGTGTGCTCTTCGCATCTGTTACTCCTCTTGGTTTCTTACCATATGTTGGGTTGGGCTGCCCAGAGAGGTTGTGGAGTCTCCTTCTCTGGAGAGATTCCAAACTGCCTGGACAATGCGATCCTGGGCTCCCTGTTCTGGGTGACCCTGCTAGAGCAGGGGGGTTGGACCAGATGATCTCCAGAGGTCCCTTCCAACTACTACCATGCTGAGATTCTGTGTAACAGCTATTTCTGTCTCCTATCATCTTAAAATAGGCATCACTTATATTTGTTTTGTTAAAAGTAGCTTTTTCCTCTCAAATAAGGGTGTGTTATTTTTTTGCCGAAGTGGTTTTGCTGTGTTTTTCCTGAAGGAGGCACAATGGAGTTTGTGTTGGTACCAGCCTTGGAACCAAATCATTGTGCATATTTGATGCTGGTTCATGAAGGTGATGTATTTGTGGGGAAATGATTTATAGAACCCTTCCCAGAAGGAAAGCTGGTAGCAACTCTTGGATTGTCAGGTCACTGCCTATATATGAGTAGAGGTTGGTTGACCCCAAACTTTTTGTAGCAACAAGTAAGCTGCTTCTTGTAGAGGTCCATTTTTGTTTGGGTGAAGAGTATGAGTTTATACGAACGTGTGTGTGATGATGCACAACTCTCTAGGGTGCTGATTTAGTTCAAGGACGGGATCAGGAAGCATTGCCAAGGGATTTAAGATGCCCTTCTGTTGTGCAATATTGTGTCCTATTTTCACAGCAGACTAATAGTTTGCAGACGTTGTATTCAAGAGTTAGTGTACGTTTTATTTGATGTCAGTGTTGTAATTTATTCATAGCCAAGAAAACACAGCTGGTTTATTAATACTCTAATGCTCTCTTAATTGGTCTGTTTTCTGGTGGTATCTGGACTTTGTAGCTGAGGAGAAGCTGACAGTGAAAGTCAGGTGGTAGGTAACCTGGAGTGATGCAACCACTTTTATCTTGACCCTAAAATGAGGGCAGGTTGCCATTTGTCATATTAATATCTCTACCTTCCAAAGTCACTATAATTTCAGAAGAAACATTTAGAAGAGGCAAAATGTTGTGTTTTCATGACATACTTTGGTATGCAGATTTAGGAAGGTCTCAGCTACGCAGCTGTACCTAGTGCATTACAATGAGCAGGTCCTGTGGTGAGTGACTTCCAAGTTCATGAGGATATAGGGTATTGTTTTTATTAAAAAACCTCCAAAAACAAACAGCCACAAAACAAACAAACCCCAAACCTCTGAAGGCATAGCCCTTGGAACAGCCTTACAGAATATCTCTCATTCTACAGTCTGAAAATAAAACAAGTCAATTGATAGTGAAAGACAAAACAAGAAAAAATATTGAAACCTGGTAAATGCAATGAACTGTTGACTGGAGACCAGCTGTTCCCCCTGTAGCTGGCTGAGGGATCACTGTTCTTGGGGTGGCTGCTGTACATCAAACAAAAACCACTACAAAATGAGGTTGCAGACTTTTTTTTTCTTTTTTTGTCTTTTTTTTTTTTTTCCTCCTGAGGTTTCACCCATGCACATTCTTATATGAGGAGAGGGTAGAAGAGTTAAAGGGTATGAAGGTCTCAAACCTGATAATACTGCAGAAGGCTTGTAAAGGCATAGGAGGTGGGTACAGCCTGCACTTGCTGTCTTACACTTGCTTCTCACAGCTGCCAAGGACAGTACGCGCACAGTGCATCAAACAGGGAAGATTCCCTTATCTCCTGGCTAGTAATTAACCCTGAAGTTGAGCTCCTTCTCATGTAGGAGGCTAGAAGCATAGTGTGGGAAGCAGGTATTTATCTGATTACTTCTCTTTGTTTCTTCTTGATGCGCTGCATATTTATTTACAGACTATTTCTGTCCAGCAGGAGTTACTGATATTAATGATGGGTAGACTTTCAAAGATCCTGAATTTTAAAGCCACTTTGAAGCCAGTTTCCTTTAAACTCCCTTGAAAACTTCTGCCAGTACAATTTATTTAAACATAAATAATTAAAATCTTGGATCTGTGTGATCTTATGGTTATTACTCTCTGTTCTTTCTGTGGTGTTTTTTTTTATAATCTCGATTAATTTTGGGGATATAGTTGGACTATTCTGTTATTACTTTAAATGTCCATATGTAGGTTTTCGATACAGTTTCGTACAATTAAATCATGACCTTGCAAGGAGGTTTGAGGCTGCATCATGAAACTTGTGGGGGCCCTGAAAGTTTATGCTTCATCTAAAGTGTGTAAGAGGCCCTTTGGACACATTTTGCACCAAATGAATCTAAATGGTCCTAAAAGTCAGGTATTTGAAATCCCCAATGCGATTCAGATTGTAGTTTTTGTAGTACAAACGTATCTCTAATGCTGCCTTTTGCTATCAGAAAAGGGTAAATATTTCTTATTGAAATGTTAAAGAAACCATTAACTCCAACCAGTGTTTTGGTGGTTTTTTGCTCTACCTTCTTCTTGACATTTGATAGCAAAACATCCTTCTTATCTCCTGTTAAGAGAGGAATTAATCTGAGCTCAGTTGCTGTTATTTTTTCTTCCTTGGACACTTGTCCGATCAAAGCTATAGTGATGGGGGAGCTTCCAGCTTTCTTTTACTCAATATAACAAAACCCTCTTGATGAAATTGGATCCAGCTTGTTTAAAAAAATTGCTGTAATTAAGCAAGTGCTTGATGGCCCATTTGATCCCTTGGCTAATTAGCAGGTTAGGGAACAGAGCTGCTTCTGTTGAACTGGTCTATGATGAACCAGGGAATGGAAATTACTTGTCTTTCCCTGCCACCTGGAGCTGCTGGATATGTGCTGATGGATGCAGAGCTTGGCAATGGACCAGATCCATGATGTGCAATCACGCTTGTGACTCCGTCAGATCTCCTGTCACCTGGGGTTTGGGGTCTAGGATTTGTGCTACACACTTCATTCCACACACAAGTGAATAGTATAGCAGCAAGTTGGGTTTTGTTTACTTATTTAACTTCTCTGCTGAAGATCTAAACCAAAAGTGTTCATCTTTTGGTAACCAACAGCTTATTAATTTTGTGCTGAAGTTTCTCTTTACTGGTTATCTAGTAGCTCAAGCTTTACAGATGGTCTGGTTTACATCTGATCAGCACAGACAGACAGAGCTCAGGGTCTACTGGGGCACCTTGCATCATTTTGTCCGTAGTCCACGTGCTGTCTCTGTATGGAGACACCCCATTGGACTTGGGGATTCCAGGCAGCCTCATCTCCGGGTGTGTTCCTCCAGGAGAAGCTGTTTTGCTGGAGCACTTCACATCTCTTTGTCAAGCAATGCTCTGCCTGAAAACAAGAAAAATCAGTATTCTCCTCATAGCTTTTCTCAGCTTTCTATACAAGAATTTTTACTGGTCCCCTTTTAAGTAGGAGATAAAAAATAAATAAAGCAAGCAACGAAACCCTGCAGCCAGGACAGGCTGGGAGCTGGTTTATATTGCGATTCTACCCTTGCTAAAGAAGAACCAAGAAATCTGATGGAAATAAAATATATCCAGGAGTCCTGAAACCTAGCCCCTTTGTTCTGAGTACCCAGCCTTCAGCAGGTGCTGGTCTCTTATCACAAATAACTAGTGATAGTATAGGTGGGAATGTCCTCAAGCTGCTCCAGGGGAGGCTTAGTCTGGACATTAGGAAAAATTGTTTCATTGAAAGGATTGTCAGGCACTGGAACAGCCTGCCCAGGGAGGTGGTTGAGTCACCAGCCCTGGATGTGTTTAAAAGGTGTATAGATGTGGTGCTTGGGGACATGGCTTAGATGTGGACTTGGTAGAGTGTGGTTAATGGTTGGACTCGATTTTAAGTCTTTTCCAACCTGAATGATTCTATGATTCAGCATGACCTTCCGAAAGCTTTGTGTTAAGTGGGTAGCTGCTACCAGTGGCTTGCTTCTGGCATGGAAATGGCAGGGTTTGATCCCTCTGCTTCTGTGATCTGCACTGTGATCTTACCTCTCTGGTCTCCCCCAGGCACCAGGTAGAACACCCCAAGGTAGGCCACCTCAAGCCACTGCTTCCTTTAGCTCTCTTTTTCCCAAGCTCAGACCCACTGTAGGCATTTGTGGACTCCCTTGTGCAACCCTGTGCTGTGCTTGTCCTCTCTGGGGCAGAATGTGCTGCCTGTATATGTGCCTGTGTAACTGTGCTTCCTGGTACATGAACTATCTCTACAGGTCACACTGGGAGTCTTACAAAATTGTCATAAAATTTGGCAGTGGTTCATATTAATCCTCTCTCGTTTTGTTACATGTGAAACACTGTGGGTCAGGTGCCTGTCTCTGAATATGTATAATAACTGTGGTCTTGCTTTGCCATTCAAAGAAATAATTTATGTTTGCTTGGGGATGTCTGGGACTCTATTCTCTGCTTTATTTGTGTAGGCTCAAATCCAATCAGTTTAGTCTGAAAAAGCGATGATGATGATGATGTCCTTACAAAGTCAGTATTTCAGAACAGCTTCAAGGGGGGGAGAAGTTAGAGGATACCAATATCCAGAGTGATGGCTTTTTAAAGCTTTATCTTTCATTTAGGTCAACTACTGTCAAATAATCATGTTACCCATAACTACCTGGCCGGGTAGGATGACATATTTCTTCATTGTTCGTGTCTCTGTAGCTCACTGCCATCCCTGTCTGTAATAACAACATGTTCCCGGATGCCTAATGATGGCATGCTAAGTGTCTAATATTTTCAGATATCCTTTAGTAAAAGCTATGAATTCATATTTAATGAAGCCCAAGTGTCAGGGAGAGTCATTTCAATTATACTTCTGACAAAAATAATATTTCAGAACATGCAGAGAGCTGTAAGAAGTAATTGTACATTTCTTACTTATATGGCAACTAATAATGGAAAATATTTTTTCTCTCATAACATGATTTAGTCTCATGAAACAGTCATTTTCTTTTTTCTGTGGAGTGTGATTTCAGCTGCAGCTCTCTTCTGAGATGGGAATTCGAAATGAGAGATTTTTCTTCTAGAGGTCAATTGCTTTACTAGCCGTCTTGAGTTAAATGACATGACTTTAATTTTATCCAAATTTCCTGATATTCTGTTCTGCATGTGAATCAGGAAGATATTTGACAGATAACGGATCGTTTACAAGAAGAATTACTGGAGACATAAAATAAATACTGCCTTTAAGACATGATGTTATTAAGGGGCTACTTGGTGGCAAGGAGCAAACAGGTTGACCTGGAGAACCTGGTCCTGGTCCCAGTGGCTGCTGTCTACTCCCCATCAGGTTAAAGGGAAAGAGTATTCCCTTTAAAACTTTTTATTTTGATGGAAAGAGCAGAATGAAAATACATTCTGATCAGCAGAAAATTCCTCTGGCTCTGAGAATACTTCTGCAGTTGTGGGAAGCGGATGCTTGATTGAGGATAAGCTGATACTTGGTAACATCTAATCCACGAAAATACTGTTGTGCTGTTTGACATTTAAACACAGCCATTTCAAAATCTTTATGGAGAAATATTAGTTTTATCTCTTTAATGTTGGTACTGAAAATATTAACTCTGTGCGAAGCTCTGAAGTTGAGATTGTTTGTTTGTGTTACTTCAAGTATGAAAAGTTTAGCACTTAGATAAGCTTTCTTTGCATCTTAATCGTGGTTTCTCAGTGGCTCCTACTGGAGGACTTGTCTGATGTGGAATAGTTGTAAATAAAAAAGATGATTTTTTTTAATTGTAAATTGATTTAATTAAAACTAGAACATCTGACTATAACATCTGACCGATACCTCTAGTTCTAATAAACTATATATATGATTTATCAAGGTTGCACCCATGTGAGATCTTTACACCTTTGATCTTTATACCCTTAAGTAAATGATAGATATTTAACTGAAACACATGAAATTGAGCTCAATGACATAAAAAAGTCCACTTAGTATGGACCTTGTTGAACTTGTAAATTACATGTAGATATTGAGACCAATTCGGTGTTTTGCTTTGATGCATTGTAGCTCCACAGGCCTCAGAGATTCATCCCAGCTGTGAGTCAACTTCTGGCACATTGATCATGATGATGTTTGTACGTACATTCAGAGGTAATTCTGGATCTAGGCTAAGAGGTGTTTATTTTTCTGGAATTAAATTGTGAAGGATATGTATTTTGGGTGGATATGCATTTAATGAAGTATATTAAAGAGAACATATTGCATTTTGGACGATGTATGCAGAAGAATTGGGTATATTTTTATGACTGTTCAGGATGTTTGGACCAGAAATCTTTAAACAAAGACTTTAAACAAGATCTTCATGAATGCAACACTGTTTTTTTCTTTCTTCCCCCCCTTGAATTTCTGAGTAGTCAATTACTGGGGGAAAAACCCTATTGCTTGTCTTCACCTACTTAATGACACAGTGTTCCCCCTGGTGTGCTGGCCTGCCATGGTTGCTCAATAGCGCAGACTGACATCCCCCAATAACACATCTTATTGGCTATAAACCCATGTAAAGATCTCCATATGATCAAGTGGTTGTTGTTTTTCAGGTTTTATTTTTTTCCCCTTATTTGGGATTTATATGCAGAGACTCTGATTTGTTTTCCCTTAAGGAATAGCTAAGGCTAATACATATATGCATATATATTTTATTATTACCCCCCACCTTGGTGATCAAGCCTGAAGTGCTCTTGCATTTCAGAAGTAGGACTAATGGTCTTAACTGCAAACATCAGAGTGTTAATTGGTATGGACTATGCAGTAATTAGTCATCTGACAAAAATAAAGGCAAGCAGAGGAATCTCTTGAATGGTCACAAAGTAACAGGGACATCAATCAAAGGCTCAAGGATTTTGAAATTTTTCTAAATTTGAATAGAGTTCAGACCCCACTAGGGAACCGTACCCTGCCTTGGAGGCTTAATTAGACTAACTGTCTGCAAGACAGCATAAAACAGATGGGTGCGTTCCTGTTGGAAGGTGTTTAATGCACCTTTTGATAGCTCCAATGGCATATGCATGAACTTTTAAGCATCTTCAACTAAGCCTTTTTTTCGGTCCCTTATTTCCATAAGGAGAATTTGAATAATGGGAATAGCTGCGTTGAAGAGCTTCATATTTCTGAGAGCTCTGAGCTGGTGACATCTGCTTAGTGTGGGAATTCATCTACAAACCAAACCTGATGGCTGGCTAATTTGAACAGTAGAGCCCAACATCTCAGCTCAATATAACTTACAATTTGGGAAATGTGGGGATATTTTTAATGAATTGAACCATAAATTTTAAAAATAAAATATGAAGTGTGAGTTAATGAAAATTTGCATAAAGCACTTTGGTTTTAAGTAATTAGTTTTTCACAATCAGTATTTTTTTGTGAAGCAAAATGACCCCTTCCTTGTGTACAATTACCCTGGTGCTTTTACAGGAACTGTTGCAATTAAACATAAACCTAAGACAAGTACATTTTTCTACTGCCGAGATCTTGACTGGGGATGATCTCACCTTACCTGCCCTGGCCTCAGTTGGTGGTTTGTGTCCCATTCTTCTGTCACTTATCCCATTAAGAAATATGTTCCATTTCTTGACAGCTTCCACAAACCAGAGTTGACACAAAAAGCTGTCCTTAGCTCTGATACAGCCAAGGTGTAAGAGCATGCTGTGATGTCTTACACTGCAGAGGCAGACTGAAGGCATGTTTTTATTTATAGAGAAGGTAAAGTACTGAGTGACATTGGTTAGTTTATCTATTTGCATGAGTCTATTTTGTAGTCTAGGAGCTGCTACTAAGCTGGGCAATGCTCTACTGGCATATGTGTCCTGTACATCCAAACATATTGGGGCAAGACTTCCCCTCCGCAATAAGCAAGACAAGCGATTCTGCCTGGTTAAGAAAAAATGATAACTTGATACCCTTTGGTGTATGATGGTCTGGGACAAGTAGAGTATTTGTATTTGAGAGTTTGGGGAGGTTTCTTTGCTTCTCATGCCAGCCCAGCATCCGTGGGAGCTCTTGGGGGCACTGAGCAATCATCAGTTTGCTTCCCTGCCCAGGAGAACAGATGGAGGCTGACTTTGTGCTTGGGCTAAGTTCAAGCAACATCAGGAAATTGGTGCAAAGGTAGATGAAGAGAAAAGCACTGACATATTTATTCCTGGTTTACAGAACTCTTATATCCTGGTGAGGTTGTCTTTTTTTTTCCTTTTGTGTTGTCTCTTGCTAGCAAAGCACTTGTACCAGCTTTGAGAGGGATTTGGGTCATCAGGCAAAGGATCAGATCATCTGTTCTTGAAAAGCTTTGTATTGAGTTCTGTGGATTTTGGGTTAGAATCCTGAACGAACTTCAATTGTTAGTTTGGCTAATCTATTCATTTTGCTTCTAAAAACTTAAAGAATGATCCTTTTGGAGTAGTTTGTGCCGCTGCTAGAAGTCTGTATTTATTTTCCCTAAAGTTAGTTTTCATAATATTATGGCTTTTGCTGCAATATCATTTTCTCAGCTTTCGAAGAGCGGTAGAGCTTCCTTGCTGTGTATCTTGTTGGATGCTTCGTGATTTGTATTAAAGTGTGCTTAGATAAATTTGTTCTCCTGAAAACACTGGGGTTTTCATGGATGACTAAGACCTAATTCTGCCTGGTGAAATCATCACTATAAATAAGAGCTGAAGCCATTGCATTGAGAAGAAGCAATTGTAAATAATGTGAAGAAAATTCTATTAAGGGAAATATTTCTTGTCGAGAGGGTCGTGCATGTTATTATTTATCTATTTGTTAACTTGCACAGTGTCTGTATTTGGAGTGAATACAGATGGGAAATATTTTATTAAAAGTAGGAGCTGAATGCTCTGGCTGGAGTTGGCCAAGTTTAGACTACTTTAATTGCTGAAAATGCACATTTTACACAGGAAAACTCTGACTATGATAAACTCTGCCTGGCACAAGCCACCTGACACTTCTTCAGGTATGGGAATTTATTTTTGTCTCAGTGGCTGTTTTGATGCTTCACATTTTATCTCAATAGGTGTTGAAATTTTCTAAGATTAAAAGGAGTTACACAAAGTTATTCTTGAAGCCTCCCTTCACCAATTTTCTCTGACGTATACTTTTTTTAATGATGTATTATGCTTGGTTTATCCTTAGTCCTCTTATTTCTCCTTCCTTTTTTTTTGGTTTTTTTTTTTTTTTTTTCCCCTCCTTCTTCTGACACTAGAACATGTTCCTTTCAATGTTGTTGTTTTGTTTTGTCTTTTTTAATAGATCAAAGTGTTTTCCTCTACCTTTCTTCCTGTCACTGTCTTTAAAACAGGTATTTCAATTAATGTAGGCTGCAGCTGGAAGGATGATTCAAGAGCACTATAGTGCTGTGGTAATTTAATTTGAGTACCTCACTGAGTACCTCACTGAATTTCCAGTTCTTAATGTGCTTAAATTTCTTTGTCACATTTGATTTTTATGGAAATCTTAGGGGAACCTCTCCAGACAGCCAGGGAAGAGCAAAGTGCCCCTAAGAGAGAAGGAGGAGAGTTTAGAGAGGTCTTGCTTATTTGGTCTAGTTCTTGAAGATGAAATTAATCTTTAACTGGCAACCAACTCTCTGGGAACACTGTTCCACAGTTGAAGATGTCCTCTGGGACTTGGTCACCTCCTAAGCAATCTCTTGCATGTTTTAGTCCTCATCTGTGCCGCTGGCAGCCAACCTGCAGCAAGCTCCCCGGGGGAAGCCTGGCACAGCACCTAGCAGGGAGTAAAAATTTATTCCTAGTTCGGAATCAGATGCTTAACCGAGATCACTTTTAGTTCATCGGAACAGCTAAGTAGAGATTTGTATGTTCTCTGTCTTAATTGATGTATCTCACCAACCAAATCCCCAGGAAGAGGATGGAGGTGGAATCTCTTACTCCATTTGTGACTTTCTCCACTATGGAGCAATTTCACTTGGCAGTAGAGGCTGGTAAGACACCAGAAGGCAGAAGAGAGATGGATGTAGGTGGTCTTGCCATCGCATCAAAGGAATCAAAGTATTATAAGGATGCTAATTTTTTTTTTGAAAGCCACTGTTTAGGAAGAAGCATCAGGGCTCTTTTTCTACCTGAAAAAAAGAGACTTAGTAGCTGAACTGCATGGAAATAGTTGGCTTTCACTGGTATGTTCTGCCCCTGCTCTTAGGCTCTGGGCTCTCCTGTCCCTGTGCCCTGGCTGGGCAGGAGGATGTGGGGCAGCTGACACGAGAACATTTTGAGCATAGAAAATACCTGTCTCAGGCTATGGCCTACGGTTGCATCTTCTACTTTCCATGGCATCACATTCCATGTGCGGTTTCAGTTTCCCTTTCCTCCTTGTAGGGCCTCACTTGGTCCCTTTCCCTGTCTGCAATGCAAAATTAAAGTGGAATGAAAGTAGTACAGTGGTTTGGAGCCTCCTAAGCCAGACTCAGCTCATGGGCTTGGTTTTGTCCACCTGTGGTTTGTTCTGGAGATATGGATGTAAGTAAGTGTTTGCATCCAGTCCTGCAGAGAATGTTAGTTTTTTTGCAACTGTGTGTACCTTAAGGTACTGAGCTGAGAAAGCGGTCTCCATTCATAGCCAGTGCTCCTTGAGCTTTTGCGGGTCTGTGGGAGATGTACAGCTGTGCCACGCTGGCTCCACTCATCTGAAAACTTGTTTAAAATTGTAGGAATATGGTATTTTTAGGGGTTTATTTAACCACCCAGTTGAAATAAAGCAATTGATATCTGCCAAGTTGTCGATGACTCTGGTCTGTTCTACACGTGTCTGTTTCTAGGCAAGAAGGTGTCTCTTTGTAGGTGGCTTGCGAATCTGCTCAAGAAACCTGAAGAAGCTAGAAGAAACATAAAGGTGGACAACTGCAAAACATCATCTGTGGTCACACTTGCTTTGGGCTGCAGTTTGTTAGGTCAGACCCTCACAGGAGAAGGGTTAGTTTTACAGGCCTTCATCTAATCTCCTCTTCTAATCCTGGTACAAACAAGGTGGTGTCACTAGTTTATTTCCCCAGATCTGGTGTCAAAATTTCACAGAACAGTTACAGACTAGAGGGCAGTGAAAAAATGTATTGCCATTCTTTTAAAATTGTTTTGCAATTTAATTAGCTGCTACTTTGATCTGTTGTAGTGTAAATAGCAAAGTGAGATAGTCCGGTTTTCCCCCCAAGCCACAGATAATCTTTAAACTGATAAAGACACAATGTGCTTCTGCAGCTGCTTTTTAGTTTAGTTTGCTATAAAATGTATTTATTTGTTACAAAACTGTCAGCAGGATCATATGGTCTTTTTTACTTTGAATTTCTTTTCATTTTACAAATACTGTAGGAGCATTGCACTTGTGTTACGTTAATCTCTTCTATTTGACTGAAATTGTGTTGGTTATAAGTAATCATAAACTGACAGACTTGAAAAGCTAACATTTGCTGGCTTCAAAGGAATGAAAACTGGTGATAAGTGAGGTTATAAAAAGTCAAATTAAATGTTAATTGATGCAAGGGCATAAAGCAGTGAGGCACTTATTTTTGGATGCAGGCGCTACGTTTATCAGACTTGACAAATTGACCACTGTGGTTTCATGGATACTCTCACTTCTGTTTTCTTCATTTAGACAAAGAATAAGTTGTTGAGAGGAGGGAACTGTGGTTAGTCTACAGATAAAGCCAACCCTTAATTTAGACCGGTGCAAAACTGCAGGTAAGACTTGAATGCCATTGTGGGTACTTGAAGTGTTTTATTTTGGGAAAAGTGGTGATCTAAAAAGAACAGCACTGAGTAGTCCTGGTAATTTGCATAAAGAGAAAGGACATTTGCATACTTGGGGAAATAAACTGGAAATCCTGTTTTAATCATCGGATTGCGTTTAAATTATGTGGCTTTGCATAAATCCTGATAAATCCTAAAACTGGATCTTTTCAGAAGTGTCACAGAATCATAACTACTACTTGTTATTACATATATAAGCCAAAGAATAAAAGTTACCAAAATTAAAGCAGATGTTAGAGACTATTCTTCTATTCTCTTAGTTTCTGCTCTCTCTCTCTCTTCCCTCCCCTTAATAACCCAAGATGAATCACAGACTGTTTAGAATTACTTAATGCTTAAAATAGGTTGCAGAAGTAGGACAGATACATGAGTATACATTTAGGATATTTGCATTGGCCTTCAAAGTAAGCTGATTTTGCAAAAAAAACCCAAACCAGTGGGGGGGAAGGGGGTCACACACAAGTCATCTTTCTCCTGAAAATTAAACTCGCTTGAATTCTAAATCAACGCATCTGCATCCTTGAATGCTGTCTGCTCAGCCAGGGAAAGCTTTGGTGCAGAAAATAACAAGAGTCAGACCCTGGTCTTCAGAATTCTCTTAGCTCAAAGACCAGCCCTGTCAAATTGACCAAAATTGTCTGTCCTCAGAAGAAAATAAAACCAGCAGGCACTTTCTCATCCACTCACTTGACTCGTGTTAGGAATCCACTGGGACTGCTTGGGTGAGTAACAGGAGAGGGGTTCTGCACTGAAGCTCCTAATATATAGCCTTCAAAATTAATGTGTGTCTGGAGTCTGGAATCGGCTCCTTTATAGTGATAATTTTTGTGAAAGTAAAGCTGTACAGCAGCATAATAAAGATTTAAAGACTAAAACAGTGAGGCAGTCTGTGATATCTCTGAGAAGTGCTGTAATTTTAGACCACGGTTTCGGGTTTCTGTTGTTGGGACTGTAGAGTTGAGGGGAGCAAGAAACTTTACCCTTGTAAACTTTACTCTTCAGCAATGTCAAACTCCACAGCCTTACCTCATCTTCAGAGGCTCCTGCTAGCTCTGGAGTTAGGAATACTTCATAACATGCTAGAGAGGGGGGTAGGATGCTCTCCAGAGGAGCGCCTCCTCACTTAAGTATATGAATACTTAATTTGTGTGTTGTTTAAATAAAATTAAAAAAAACCCCACCCAACCAAACACCAAAATACAAAACCCAACAAAAAAAAGCCAACCAATTTGACGTGATTAAGTTGTTACAAATTTCTACCCAAGTCTGTAGCTTTCTGACCTTCTGGAGGACACAGTCTTGTTTGAAACTCATCTGAATCTCATCTTCAGAGCTCTTCAGGGCTGATGCTGTGAGAAACAGACTTGTGCCCTCAGACTTTGAGGTAACAAGTTGGTATTGGCTTTGCTATGTGGTCAAAGGAGTCTGTTGCATTTGACTTAAAAGCCAAATGTTAAGGTTTTAGTACAAATTGAGACTATTTTTGCAGATTGCTTCAAGCTTGTCATAAAGGGGCTTCTTGTTCACACAGTGTCTCCTTGGCATCTTAATGTGGATTCTGTAGAAACCACCCGAGTTTTCTTTCTTGATCTCTTTATATGCTAAAGGAAAAAAAAAAAAAAACCCAAACAGAAAAAACACACACAAAAATGCCCACCCTAACAGCCTCACACTTCCCCTCCCCCCCCCCACCCAACATCCCCCCCGCTGATGGACACTCCATCCCCCACCCCCCCAACAAACCCCACACCCA